>ML294292.1:0-45511 GCA_005239495.1 Nicotiana undulata
CCCCGACCTCTATCATTCTCTCAAGAACAACTCTCTCTCTTCTCGTCTCTTCCTATCCTCTTCTATCTAGAACCTTCTGGATTCTTCTTCTCCGATGGCCTCCACCGTCTCTATGGCTACCTCCAGTCTCACTCCTTTCGACCACCAGCCGCCTTGAAGCCTTATCTATCCGATCCTCTCCCATATTTGGGACCTCCATCGATTCCAACCATGCTGGATCACCACTGGAAGCTCTGCCTGGGGTTGTTTCCAGCCTTTCTCCGATGGGTTTTGACTCGATGGTTCTCTAAACACCATTTTCCTGAGTTTCACGGCCAAGTTCCCTTACTCCTCTCTCTAGTTTCTCACGAAACCCTAATCTCCTATATTTTAGTTTTTCTTTTAAGCTCTGTTCTATATCTACAATGTTACGAAGCTGTTCAATATTGTTTCTCCGAGAAATTTCATTTTTAATAATCTCAAAAGCTAGGGTTTCTATATTTGTTCTCAAAAAAGTATTCCCTTTTGATTTTAATCATCTATGCTATGTTTAAGCGATTATCTCATGATTTCTTGTTGTTTGATCTGTTATTGTTGAAACCCTAGTGCTCTAGGTTGACCTTTATTATTTGACTTTGTGTATTTGTGTGTTCTTGTTCAATTCAGTGCTGAGTTGTGATTGTCATGTTTCGTTCCCTTTTGAAAACTATTTTTCTTTCGTAAAACTCTTACATTGTTCTCTAAAGTCATTTCTCAAAACTGTTATTTCAGAACTCATTCAAACTCAACACTCTTTTAAACTATAAGCACTTCACACTACTCTTAGAAATTAGGTCATACCCCTTCGCGTGAGCATTGCCTTGAGTACCCCTGAGTACTCATTGAACTTTGACACACAAGGCTGGTAATTCCACACTGCATTTTGTTAAAATCTTGGCAATTTTTCTTTGGTTCTGGTATTGGCCAGGGACCCATTTGGGGCCCTAGGGAACTTTGCTGCACCCAGGCCATGTAAGGGTGAGAAACTCGAAAGGAATGAGGCTGCAAGATTGGGCCTGATTGAAGGCTCCCTATAGAAATAGCTTCTTATTTTTCCTTTCATTAATGTAATTTATTATTATTGGCATGTAATAATTTGTAAACGAATAATTGGGGCTAGATAGTGAATGTTGTGGGGACTATGCATGTTTAGTATAGTATGGGTAGAAAACATAACTGTAGGATTTTACTTACCTATGTGTGTAATAGTAGCATGCTTGGGACATGCATACCATGCCTTAGAAATCATGTTTAGGCTCTTATTTCAGCATAACTGTTATATTCATGTCATTTTATAAGCCCTGCTCACAATTAATAATTATAACCAAGTAATAAAGCTATCATAATGTACTACTACTGCATCTTCACAACCATTGCATGTAGAAGACATGCCTATCGGGTTCTACTTATTCATGTGTGCACTAGATATCCTGCTCTTTTGAACTTTACTTTCAAAATGCCTGTTTTCCAATGCGCCATGTTAAACGCCTAACTAATGTTCTAATCTAGTAATCTCGCTATAATATGGTTAAAGGTTTTAAAACGTTTTCTGCAAATATATTTTTCGCATATCTTTAAAATTTGGACTAAGGTATGCATGCTCACCTTTCATAACAAAATAGGCAATGTGTACGACGCCTAGGAAAACCTTAGGCCTAACACTTATTAAAACCCAAATCAACCGTTACGTCCTGTTTGTATTAAAATGACCTGTAAAACTAATCAACCTTTTCTTGAGAACATTGTTGTGTGTCATTATTTTCACTCTTGTCTGCCCAGCAATTAATAGATTTTCAAAACGAACTCTCCCTTTCACAAAGTCACTCTGTTTTGTTTGAATCCTTGCTCTATCTTAAAATTATTGGTTCTCGAAGTTATGCACTCACTCTCCT
Source organism: Nicotiana undulata (assembly GCA_005239495.1). Classification (NCBI taxonomy): domain Eukaryota; kingdom Viridiplantae; phylum Streptophyta; class Magnoliopsida; order Solanales; family Solanaceae; genus Nicotiana; species Nicotiana undulata. The sequence continues at coordinate 1,911 of ML294292.1, forward strand.
TTAAACTACCGGTTCCTGCTTTATTTTTTGAATCACTGATCTCAAAATAAGTCACCCTTGTTTGAAACTACTCAGTTTTACTTTCAAATCTTGCTTTACTTCTAGTTATTGGTTTTCTATTGGTTATTCATCCGTTTATTTGAAACTCTATAAAAACTGCTGTGCATTTTTAATCCTGCTATTGCCTTTGAATTACTGGATTTTTCAAATCAATTCTTCTTTAAACATCTCTGCTTTAATCGACTTTTTGCCTCATTTTCCGAAAACCAAAGCTCCTAAGCCTACTATTTTCAAACTTAAAACCTATGTTTTTAACTCTTTCCTTGAGACTCCTTTATGTGCTTGAGTCGTGCTATTTACGTATACAACCTGTGGAGGGATTTATGAGCCCATATTTGCTTTTGTGTGCTTCCTCTATATGTAGTCCTAACTGTTATTGCATGTCTCTTAGAATTTATCCTTTAAACCTAGGGGTCAGCCTAGTACTCTCCTTGTAAGAATAGTAGTCCTAAACACCCTCCAGGACTGATAGGATGGGACGGGTAATAGTACGCAATAAGCATTCGTGACAAACACACGCGTTTTAAATAACCTTTACGGGGTGGAAAGGGTAGAATACGGATATGATGACCAGTGCGCTAATACCAGGTGTAGCCGCCTCTTTGAGGAAGTGACATACCGGGTATTGCATTGATGTGATCCGTATTACTTTAAACCTAGGACAGTTTTTTACAAATGTTTATTCTAATGGTTTTCCCAAACCTTCAAAGATTTTTATACTTGTTTGAAATCCCCTTTTATATGAACCTTACTTGCTACTTGTTCACCGTCCAAATTCACAAAATTTCTTGGCTGGGACCCACATATGTGGATCTTGAGGGGTGCCTAACACCTTCCCCTTGGGATAATTTCAATCCCTTACCCAATCTCTGGTAATGCAAACTAGTTTATGAGTTATCAACTCTAGGTGCCCTAACGCACCATAAAAATCGTTAGGTGGCGACTCTTCCTTAAACCCTTTTCCTTTAAGGAGTTGTCCAGAATGTCATAGAACCCGATCTCTCCGTACCTAACCCATGCGATAGAAAAAGGGGGCGCGACAACATAGCGACTCTGTTGGGGATCATCCCTAGGCTTATACCATTACAAGTTGCTTTGTGAATTTGGACCTTTAATTTTCATTTGAATGCTTACACCTTTTCCTGTTCCCTGTTATATGCTATTAATTGTTTAATTTTTGCAAGTATTTATTTCACCTGAATGAAACTGACATATCTTCATGTTTTCTTTGTAACTGCTTTCCATTGTAACTGTTGTATTTCCTTTCTTTACCGCTTTCCTCAACGTGAAAATACATGCCTATTTGTTTAAATTATATTTATTGCATATCATGCTCCGCATTCATATTCCACTCGTGCAAAAAAAAAATACTATAGCAACGCTTACAATGAGTGGTTGCGCCATTCCAATATTGTTACCCCCTAAATTCAGAAAGGGGTATTTGCGGTAAAACTAGTCGATCAGCGGTGCAGTCGACAGTTCCGTGCCTCCCCCCCTTGAGTTGTCTGCTCGAGGGTACCAATCTAAAGCCCCAATAGAAACCTTACTCTATTGTATGTTGCATGTATCATGGTCAAACCTAGCCAGGCTAACGTGTTGTCCGCACAATAGCCCTTAAGATAGCATTGCCAAAAGTCCATTGGGTTTCCCTGGAACCTAAAAGGACGCCTTCACGTTCTGCGCATTTGTTTGGAGAACTTAAATGCTCATGCTAATTATTGATGTTAAATAGTCGAGTCTGGTGGGGGTAAGGGCCTAACCTATTTATTTTGCAGAAATGAGGCATGAGGTCCCCAGATTTGGCATGATTAGCAGGATCCACCCAAAACTTCTGAATTGTTGACCTGGAGGAGAAGTTCCTTAGGAGGATCGAGACTTGTCAAAAGACCAAGGGAGATGAAACACAATTCTAGCCAGGACCTACTTGTTGCTGGGACTCTGCGAGATGGGAATGTTGATCAAGGCAAGCGAAGATGCCGAGTCTGGGGGAGGCCCTTCCGAGAACAAATAGATAGGATTTGTCTTTACTTTGCTTTTGATGTAATAAAGCCACTAGCCATTAGTGGCATTTATTTTTCGCATTATTAGAGTCAAGCTGGATTTGTCTATTTTATTATCGATAAAACGAGGCATTTAGTATTTTAAGTTCTCCAAATTAATTTATCGCTAGGACTACCTCAAGCTCAAGAGGTATCCCAACTTAGGACACGCTTTACATTTCCGCACTACGTGTTTAAAATATCCCAATGTTTTATGATTCCTCACTAACTTCACTACCTTTTGTTTTGTTTTTCTTTAGCTATTCCCCTTCCCCAAAGGTTAGTTCGTGCACTCTGGCATCAACAACTTATTGCACTAGATCAAAGGGCCCGCCTCCTACTCCTCCTCCCAATCCTCCCAAAGGAAAAAGCAAGGGTAAAACTAAGATGGCAGATGCAAGCGACACCAGAAAAGATAACAGGGATGAACAGGTTGAGATCACTGACGGTCGAGGTATTCAGGTTCTGCACGAGGGTATGTCTCCACTAAAGAAGAAACTGCTAAAGTTCCAAGAGGAACTTGATCAAGTCAAGAACTTGGCCCACTTATCATTCTCCCTCAACGTCCCCAGACGTTCACTTCCCAAATGCTCTGAACCCCACATTACCACAAAACATCCCCAAACAACCCAATCATCCCAAAGATCCAGTTCCACCAGCTCAATGCAATAATAGTCACCACAACACTCCGCCTCTCTAGGATCAGACAAGAGACCACTTCCAGGATTACGATAATCCCATTTATGTGGAAACCGTAGCTCATTCTACACCCCATACCCATGAGTCCGACGAGAAGGATAGGCTCATCAGGAATCTGGCCGAGGAACTCAAGAAATTGACCAAGCGAGTTCAGGGCATCGAACGAGTTAAAGGGATTGAGGGGTTGAACATGAGGATCTTTGCATACAACCCGATGTTGAACTGCCCGAGGGGTACAAACCTCCTAAGTTCGAGATGTTCGATGGTACTGGTGACCCAAGAGTCCATCTGAGGACTTACTGCGACAAATTGGTCGGCGTGGGGAAAGATGAAAGGATCCGCATGAAACTCTTCCTGAGGAGCTTGAAAGGAGATGCACTATCCTGGTACATCAGCCAGGATCCAAATAAATAGACCAATTGGGTGAACATGGCTACGGACTTCATTGATAGATTCAGGTTCAACATGGAGAATGCACCGGATGTATTCTATTTCCAGAACATAAAGAAGAAACCAACAGAGACCTTTTACGAGTATGCTACTCGTTGGAGGTCAGAAGCAAAGGTCAGACCGGCCTTAGAAGAGGAACAAATGAAGAAATTCTTTGTACGAGCTCAGGATCCTCAGTATTATGAGCGACTGATGATGGTCGAGGGGCACAAGTTTTCTGATATCATCAAGCTGGGAGAGCGAATCGAGGAAGGTATCAAAAACAGTATGGTTACTAATCCGTTGGTGTGTCCAAGAAAAGGGATGTGGGAGCCGTGATGGTGGCGTAGCAAGCCAAGTCCCCTCCCAAATTCCAAGTATACCCCGCACATTCCTTCACGTACCAACCAGCCCCAAGCTACCAAGCTCCCTCACCTCAATACCCAACACTCTCATCCACCTACCAAGCTACAACACCCACATATCAGCCAACCTCACCAAGATATTCCCAACCAAATCCCGTCTATAATGCCTATAATTCCTAACCTTCTCACTACCAATCACCACCTAATCGCCAAAACATCCCAAGACCTCGTCCAAACTTCGACCGTCGTCCACCAAAATAGTATACCGCCATAGTTGAACCCATTTACCAATTATACGAAAAGCTCAAAGCCGCCGGTTATGTCACACCCATTCCCGCTGTCGCCCCTGAAAACCTTTCCCAGTGGGTCAACCCAAACAAAACCTGTGCTTACCTCTCCGGCATGAAGGGACTCACCATCGAGGAATGTCGTTCCTTGAAAGACAAGATACAGACCCACATAGATAACAAGATCATTGTAGGCAAGGACCCTACTCCTAATGTTCGCAATAATCCGCTGCCTGACCATAAAGGTGGTGTCCACATGATTGAGGTTGATGATGACTCGGATCCCGAGGGATCAATTGGGTTGATTGCAGAGGGTGATCCGATGAAGCCTGCAATTACTCTTAATCCGATCGTGGTCCAGATGCAGCCATTTGAGGAAGCTGAGGTAAACATGTCCATTCCACTTGAGTTCGAATCAAGACTACCCGCCAAAGGAAAGGCCCTAGTGCCGATCGAAGTCAAGTTTACACGACCTCTCAAAATTGCAGTCCGGCCATCTATAACATATACTCAGGCAGGAATAAGAATGACCACACCTATTCTAGTGGCAATGTCAACAACGACACCCTTTTACTTAGACGCCATTCCGTGGGACTATACCGCTGAAGCAAGGAGGAAAGGTAAAGGCAAGTATGAAGAAGCCATCGCTGCATAGGGTATAACGAGAACTGGCATAGTTTATACCCTTGAACATTTGGCCAAGTCTAGCAAGCAAGCCAACAACCATCCCCCCATCATTGAAACAGGTTTAGACAATCAGTGGAGAAAGATACAAGCCAAGGAATACTCAATCCTCGACCAGTTGAACGAAACACCAGCTTAGATATCCATCCTCTCCCTATTACAAAACTCTTAAACACACATGAGTGCTTTGCTAAGGGTGCTGAGTGAAACATACGTGCCCGACAATATCACCATTGGGGAAATGGCCAACATGGTAGGCCAGGTGCTGGAAAGTCACAAGATCACTTTCCATGAAGATGAGCTGCCGCCCGAATGATTAGGGCATAACAGAGAACTACACATCACGGTGCAATGTGAGGATCATTTCATCACAAGGATCCTAATTGATGGGAGTTTCACCCACAACATCTGTCTGTAGGTCACACTCAAGAAGTTGGGAAATAGTCTACATGAGATAAAGGAAGGAGAGATCAACGTAAAAGCCTTCGATGGTTCGATGAGGTCCACCATGGGAGAAATCACCTTGTGCTTACAGATCGGACCAACTTGGTTCGATGTAGATTTCCAAGTGATAGATGTGCCTGCGTCCTACAACTTACTGTTGGAATGACCTTGGATCCACGCTGCTGGGGCCGTGGCATCAACCCTACATCAAGCTGTAAAGTTCGAATGGAATCACCAAGAGGTAATCATTCATGGAGACGGTAGAAACTATATCTACGGTCGCCAGACCTTCTCGGTCATCGATGGAAGGAGGAAGTTGGGTGGAGAAATCTACCGCAATGTTGAACGTGTTAACGCCATTGACAAGGACAAGTGGTGGGGTAGTAAGACCGAAAGCATATTAAACTGGCAAGGGTACAAGCCAGGTAAAGGGCTCGGTAAGCATCGTTAAGGAATAACAAAGCCAATAACACTCAAGAAGCACGGTACCACTTTTGGTATAGGGTACGAGTACACTTGGAAGGAGTTTAAGGACTGGTCGCCACCATGGCGCGGCCCCTACTACCCATTGGAGCAGCCAATACCCCAAATAGAGAATACTTTCCAGCCAGCTGACATCACATATGGTACAAACGAGGAGGAAGCACTAGCAACAATGAGGGATCTATTTCTGGATGATGAGGATATGGACTGCTTTGTCATTCTCGAGGAGGAGGGGGAGGAAGGCCCTTCTATACAAGTCGTGAGCAGGGATCATATCTCAACAATTGGTCCGTCAGGACAACCAAAGCTCGTCGAGCCTCGGGGTAGCAAGGTTAACGAAATAAGCATTATTTACAGTTTTATTTAAAGAATTTCCTTCCTTTTCGCATTTTTAATTTCAGCAAGAATGAGCTCCCATGTTCAAACAATTATTTACTCTATCAAAGCATTTCCAGTTTCTTCATAAATCTTATATTTACTTGCTACTATTTTCCTCCCCATTACTTTATTTACACAACATTACTATTATTTATCTCCATGAATCGACGACTTTGACATGCAACGAGGCAACACAACAAACGGATTCCGAGTCAGACGAGGATGATATACCTGAGTATATTAATAAAGAGGTCGAGAAATTTGAGAATAGACTTAAGTCTAACTTGGACGAGAGTGAGGTCGTCAACCTGGGAAACGCAGAGAACGTCAAAGAAACACGCATCAGCATTCATCTTTCGCCATCAGAAAAGGAGGAATATACGAAATTCTTAAGCGAATATGAGGACATATTCGCCTGGTCATATGATGACATCAATGGACTCAGTACATCTATTGTGGCCCACAAGCTGCCAACCAATCCAACATGCCCACTAGTGAAGCAAAAGCTCAGGAAGTTCAAACCAGACATGAGCTTGAAAATCAAAGAAGAGGTCACCAAGCAGATCAACGCCGGGGTTCTCCAGGTGGTCGAATACCCTACATGGTTAGCCAACATTGTGCCTATACCTAAGAAAGATGGGAAGGTCAGATTCTGCGTCGACTACCGGGATCTCAACTGGGCCAGTACGAAAGACGACTTCCCCTTGCCAAACATACACATCTTAATTGACAATTGTGCCAAGCATGAGTTGCAGTCTTTTGTAGATTGTTTTGCTGGTTACTATCAGATTTTGATGGACGAGGAAGATGCTGATAAAATGGCATTTATTACGCTATGGGGAGTGTACTTCTACAAGATGATGCCATTTGGTGTGAAGAATGCAGGGGCCACTTACATGAGAGCCATGACTACTATATTCCATGATATGATTCACAAGGAGATTGAGGTGTATGTGGACGACGTCATCATCAAATCAATGAAAGTTGTTGATCACATGAAAGATTTGAGAAAGTTCTTCAACAGGTTAAGGAAATACAATCTGAAACTTAACCCCGCAAAGTGTGCGTTCGGGGTTCCTGCTGGCAAGCTGCTAGGGTTCATTGTCAGTCGTCGAGGAATATAGCTAGATCCATCAAAGGTCAAAGCCATCCAAGAATTGTTGCCACCAAGGAACAATAAGGATGTTATGAGCTTTTTGGGAAGGCTCAATTATATCATCCTGTTCATAGCCCAGTCCACTGTCATTTGCGAATCGATTTTCAAAATGTTAAGAAAGGATGTTGCCATCAAATGGACTGAGGATTGTCAAAAGGCCTTTGACAGAATCAAAGAGTACCTCTCAACACCACCAGTCTTGGTACCTCCAGAGACGGGTAGACCTCTATTACTCTACCTTGTTGTGTTAGATGGAGCTTTCGGTTGCGTTCTTGGCAACATGACAAATCATGGAGGAAGAGAAAACAATTTACTACCTCACCAAGAAGTTTACTCCGTATGAGGCCCGATATTCTCTACTAGAATGCACCTGTTGTGCTTTGACCTGGGTTGCACAGAAGCTGAGGCGTTATTTCTGTGCCTACACAACATACCTCATATCGAGGATGGATCCGCTAAAGTAAATCTTTCAGAAGCCCATGACCACTGGCAAGCTAGCTAAATTGTAGATCCTGTTAAGTGAGTTCGACATCATTTACGTAACTCAGAAGGCGGTCAAGGGACAAGCATAAGCCGATCATCTTGCTGAAAATCCGGTGGACGGAGAATACAAACCATTGAAAACGTTTTTCCCCGATGAAGAAGTGTCATTTGTAGGAGAGGAAATTGCAGAATCCCACGATGGATGGAGGATGTTATTTGATGGGGCTGCAAACTTCAAAGGAGTGGGTATTGGAGGAGTCTTAATTTCAGAAACTGGTCAGCACTGCCCGGTATCCGCCAAGCTCAGGTTTCCCTGCACCACTAACATGGCTGAATATGAGGCCTGCATCCTGGGGCTCAACTTGGCCATCGACATGAATGTTCATGAGTTATTAGTGGTTGGTGACTCAGATTTATTGATACACCAAGTCCAATGAGAATGGGCGACAAAGAATTCCAAGATATTGCCATATCTACATCATGTACGGGAATTGAGAAAGAGGTTCACAAAGATTGAATTCCGGCACGTTCCTAGAATCCAGAAATGAGTTCGCCGATGCACTGACCACCTTGTCATCTATGATCCAGCATCCAGACAAGAACTTCATTGATCCAATCCCGGTAGGGATCCACAATCAGTCGGCCTACTGCGCCCATGTTGAAGAGGAAGCAGATGGAAAACCTTGGTTTCATGATATCAAGGAGTACTTGGCAGAAGGAGAGTACCCAGAGCTTACAAACGCTACTCAAAAGCGCACTCTTCGAAGGTTATCAAACAATTTCATTCACAGGGGAGGAATCCTGTACAGGAGGACTCCCGATCTGGGTTTTCTAAGATGTGTCGATGCAAAGGAAGCAATAAAGTTGTTGGAGGAAGTACATGCTGGTACATGCGGTCCTCATATGAACAGGTTTGTTCTAGAAAAGAAGATACTTCAGGCTGGTTATTTATGGATGACCATGGAAACATATTGCATCCAGTATGTCCGCAAATGCCACCGATGTCAGATACATGGGGATATGATAAAGGTACCTCCCAGTGAGCTTAATGCAACAAGTTCATCCTGGTCGTTTGCCGCTTGGGGCATGGATGTTATTGGACCAATCGAGCATGTAGCCTCCAATGGACACAGGTTCATTCTGGTTACCATTGACTATTTCACCAAATAGGTCGAAGCAGCATCTTACAAAGCAGTTACTAAGAAGGTCGTGGCCGACTTTGTCTGCGACCGCATTATTTGTCAGTTTGGAGTTCCAGAGTCAATCATCACTGATAATGGTTCCAATCTCAACAGGGACTTGATGAAAGCCATGTGTGAAACCTTCAAGATCAAACACAAGAACTCCACAGCATACAGACCGCAGCTGAATGGAGTCGTTGAGGCTGCCAACAAGAACATCAAGAAGATACTGAGAAAGATGATATAGAAGCACAAGCAGTGGCATGAGAAGCTGCCATTCTCCCTACTAGGATACCGCACCACGGTTCGCACATAAACTAGGCCAACTACTTACATGTTGGTATATGGTACAGAAGTCGTCATTCCTGGTGAAGTTGAGATTCCATCTCTGAGAATCATACAAGAAGCTAAGCTCAGCGATGCCGAATGGGTAAGAAGCCGCTATGAGCAATTGGCCCTCATAGACGGAAAAAGAATGAGCGCGGTTTGTCATGGTCAGCTATATAAGAACAGAATGACCAGAGCCTTCAACAAGAAAGTCAAACCAAGACGACTCACACCGGGGCAGCTGGTGTTAAATAAAATCTTTCCTCATCAAGACGAAGCAAAAGGGAAATTTTCTACCAATTGGAAAGGCCCGTACATGGTTCACCGAGTGCTGACAGGAGGAGCACTGATACTTACGGAAATTGATGGAGAAGTCTGGCCTAAACCAATTAACTCATGCGCAGTCAAGCGTTACTATGTGTGACTCTTTATGCTTTTTCTCAATGCTGTAAATTGAACTACGCCTGACCTGATTCCTGTTTAAGAGGGGATACGTAGGCAGCCCTATGGGTTTGGTCACATTTTGATAAAAAATTCATTTTCCCCACGAATGGAAACTGGGGCAGAATTTTGAGGAGAGACCTCAAAATTCCGAAGCAAGTTCAGCCGGTCGCCGCACAAGCAACAACCAGAAGCATTCATCCATCAAACTGAGGCAGAATTTTGAGGAGGACTTTCAAATTTCTGTAGCAAGAGAGGTTGAAATGTCTTGAACCGCGTCGTGGTTGTCGGTTCATCAAAAGAAAATCATTTTTCAATTATATGTTATATCATATTTTATAAAACCATGCATATTTATTTCTCAAAAATAGCTTGTTTTAGCAACGCTACCCCGGTGGTAGAAACAAAGTTATCATTATCAAGCAGATAGGCCGAGCCGAGCCAGCGGGGATACGAACTAACCCTCCCCTTTACAAAACTCACGATTTTTCTTTAGATGCAGGCACAAATACGACGAAATCCCAAAACATCCTATTATCCCGCAAGACGCATACTTCTCAAGGATACGCTCTCGAACTCATCGCACATGCCAACGCTTACTATTATCGCAAACAACGCTTCATTCACAACAATCATATCGCCAAATTTTATCATCAGGTAAGAACTCTTACTGTCATTTTATGTTTCTCGCATTGCATAAGGCTACCATTCTGCCTTCTGAGGTTCCACGCTACCTCCCTCTGCATTTATTTCCTGCACTGCATAAGGCTACTATTCTTCCTTCCGAGACTAAACATTGTCTCCCTGCATTTTCTCGCATTGCATAAGGCTACTATTCTGCCTTCCGAGGTTAAGCTCTACCTCCCTTGCATTCGCATCTTTGCATAAGGCTACTATTTTGCCTTCCGAGACTAAGCAATGTCTCCCTGCGTTTTCTCGCATTGCATAAGCCTACTATTCTGCCTTCCGAGGTTAATCTTTACCTCCCTCTGTATTTTATTTTCTGCATTGCATAAGGCTACCATTCTGCCTTCCGAGGTTCCACGCTACCTCCCTCTGCATTTATTTTCTGCACTGCATAAGGCTACCATTCTGCCTTCCGAGACTAAGCATTGTCTCCTGCATTTTCTCTTTGCATAAGGCTACTATTCTTCCTTCCGAGTTTAAGCTCTACCTCCCCTGCATTTGCATCTTTGCATAAGGCTACCATTCTACCTTACGAGTAAGTGCTACCTCCCCAGCATTTATTTCCTGCATTGCATAAGGCTATCATTCGCCCTTCTGAGGTTCCACGCTACGTCTCTCCGCATTTTATTTCATTACGCAAAGCTCCTTTCTACCTTTTCAAAGCAATCACCTTTCGTTACGTTATTTATTTACGCTTTTTTGGGCTAAGCTCTGCCCCTCTTTCTTTTCGCAAATCGCAAGACTAAGCTCTGTCTTGTCAGCATCATACTACTGCATTCTTCATGGGCTGAAATATCGCCAACTTGTCCAAAGGCGTCATCGTTCAGAGGCACCATCTTCATTGCCCGAGAACATCATTTCATGGCCTAAGGATCTCTTTTATTCAACCTGCATATCATTATTCAAAGGCATTATGGTTCGGAGGCACCATCCTCATGGCCCGAGAACATCATTTCATAGCCTGCGAATCCCGAACCAAGCGATTCATGGCCCAGGACATCATGGTCTAAGGACATCATCCTAATTGTCTGAAGACTGCATTCATAGTCCAACGGGAACTTGCATCATATTTATATTATGCACGATATATGCTTGTAATTACCTTGTAGGTAATCCGGCTGGAACAACCAACCAGGCAGGAGCGGACCGCTCCAGTTATCCAAAATAACCCCATAAGACCCTCCAATTTTGCCTTACCTTGCACCTTGCGTCCGTTCTTGTGAAACGTCACCGGTATATTTCGCCGATGATTCCTGAACTACATACGGCCTGATTCCAATAAAACTAGGGATATGTAGCCAGCTTATAAGCCAGGGTGCAGCCTAATTCTCTCACACTGTTTCATTCGGTCAAAATTGGCCATCATATCTTTACCCAACAACTCTTTCATCCTTCCCTAGTAAAGAGGGGAAGCTGTTGATACCCAATTTTTACTCAAATTATTTTCAAACTTGCATATAAGCTTTCAAAATTACTCTTTGTCTTGATGATTATTTTTCCCTATTTTTCCATATTTTTATTTAAATTATTTCCCCATTTATTTAATATTTCATATTTAAATAATTCCTAGATTATGTCATAAATAACTTCAAAATATTTTTTTAACCTAGTATGTTATTCATAATAATTTTTATCCATTAAAATCCAATTATTTCACAAATTAGCCAATTAGGTCTTATTTAATTCCAATTACAATAATTTTGCAATTATGGCCCAATTGGATATTTTATATTATTCTAATTCGAAATTTATGTATTTTTACACTTAATATTAGTTAATTACTGTGATTTTACTTATTTAAACTTAATTTCAACTTTTACATAATTATTAATTATTTTAATTAATTATTTATCTTATTTTAAGGAGTATTTAAAATATAGCCACTCTTAACCTATTTCAATTTCAATCCATTACCCCAACCCATCAGACCGATTCCTACCCAGCCCAGCCCAAACCAATTCAATACCCGGCCCAATCCCACGTTTGATCTGAGCCGTTGATCATATGTGAGCAACGGCCCAGATCCAACTTACCTTAATAAACTCTAAACAACCTGCCTGACCCCTCTCATTCTCTCAAGACCAACTCTCTCTCTTCTCGTCTCTTCCTCTCCTCTTCTCTCTAGAACCTTCTGGGTTCTTCTTATCCGATGGCCTCCACCGTCTCTCCGGCTACCTCCAGTCTCACCCCTTTCGACCACCAGCCGCCTTGAAGCCTTATCTCTCTGATCCTCTCCATCTTCGGGACCTCCATGGGTTCCAACCATGCCTGACCACCAGTGGAAGATCTGCCTGGGATTGTTTCCGGCCTTTCTCCGATGGGTTTTGACTCGACGGTGCTCTAAACACCATTGTCCTGAGTTTCACGGCCAGGTTCCCTTACTCCTCTCTCTAGTTTCTCACGAAACCCTAATCTCCTATATTTTAGTTTTTCTCTTAAGATATGTTCTATATCTACAATGTTACGAAGTTGTTCTATATTTTTTCTCTGAAAAATTTCGTTTTTAACAATCTCAAAAGCTAGGGTTTCTATACTCTGTTCTCAAAACAGTATTCCCTTTTGATTTTAATCATCTATGCTATGTTTAAGAGATTATCTCATGATTTCTTGTTGTTTGCACTGTTATTGCTGAAACCCTAGTGCATTAGGTTGACCTTTATTATTTGACTATGTGTATTTGTGTGTTCTTGTTCAATTCAGTGCTATGACCTCTAATTTTCTACTGTTCTATGAGTATTTCTTGTGTTGATCAGTGATTGTTGTTTAAATGTTTGATAAGTCTGACCATTTACCTTATTGATTATTTACCTATTGATTTTGATACTGATTTCTTGTGTAAGAGTCCCCAGGCCTGTGATGTTTTCCTTGAATACATGATTTTGTGTATTTCCCCTACAAGTTTGTACCAATTTGAATTATGTCCCTACATGTGTGATACTTTGCTTAATTACATGGGATTCCCTGCAATTGTGATTACATCCGAGATTCTTTCAGTTATTTTTTTAAACTAACACCATATTTTACTTTGTAAATAACTGTTAGTGTAACTTTCCTTAATTAATACTATGTATTTGGCTTTATTTATATACTATGTGATTTTCTTGTCCCTAATTAAACAAAAGCAGTCTTAATTTTGATTCTTTTTCTTTATTTGGCCATGATTAGCACCGTTTGAGCTAGACTCCCTAATTAAAGGGAGTCCAAGTCTTTGATTGACTTTGATTGATTCTGACAGAACAATTATTCCAGTAATTATGCTAAATTACTACTCTTTGCCTATGTTATTACTTGGTTTTCGACTCTATATAAACACTGCCGTCTCTCCTTACATTAGACACACAAAAGTACACTGATATTCACCCATAACACACTAACACTGATAGCACACACGGATATTGAGAGCACTAATATCACACACAAATACATGAGTAACCATTGCTGCTCTTTTGCTTCTGCACATTACTGCTTTGTTGCTCCTTTGTTCTGCATACTGCTATTGTTGTTCTATCTCTTTGCACCTTGCTATTCTATATCAATCGACAGGTATGTCTCTAAGTTAATTTTATAGTGTCTCTACATAACTATGCTTCAGTTCTTGTTTATATACCTATTATTCCTTTGGTGTTTTATCTTGTGGTTCTATTGACTACCATGTAATTAGCATGATTCTATAATGTCCTTTCTCTTTTGTTAGTCTAATAAGTACTCTGCTTTCCTCATGTGATTCTCTATAATTTTTTGAGTCTGGTGTAATTAGCATATCCCTGCTATCCCTCCTTTCCTATCAGTCTAATATGTCTTTTGTTCCTCTTGTGTGACTCTATGTGAGACTTATGTCACTAGTATGCTTATTTTTCTATGGGTTAATGTTTCTTATCTCAACATGACTACTGTTACATGCTCTCATTCCCTGTTTAGCCTCTCATGCAGCAACCTGTATCCCTCCATCTGATTTCTATATGCTATATAATTCTGATCCTGTTAATCTATGATTGCTTTGTGACAACTATATGGTAACTATGTAAATCTGTAACTTTATTCTATTGCTAACATGTGAATCACTTGTCCCCAACTCCCTTTGCCCTGTTGAGTTTGTCTCTTGAACCCTGCATTTTTACTGAATTGTGATTGGCCTGTTTCATTCCTTTTTGCAAACTATTTTTCTTTCGTAAAACTCTTACATTGTTCTCTAAAGTCATTTTTCAAAACTGTTATTTCACAGCTCTTTCAAACTCAACACTCTTTTAAACTATAAGCGCTTCACACTACTCTTAGAAATTAGGTCCTACCCCCTTTGCGTGAGCATTGCCTTGAGTACCCCTGAGTACTCATTGAACTTTGACACACAAGGCTAGTAATTCCACAGTGCACTTTGTTAAAATTTTGGCAATTTTGCTTGGGTGCTGGTATTGTCCAGGGACCCATTTGGGGCCCTAGGGAACTTTGTCGCACCCAGGCCATGTAAGGCTGTGAAACTCGAAAGGAGTGAGGCTGGGTGCGACAAAGTTCCCTAGGGCCCCAAATGGGACCCTAGGGAACTTTGTCGCACCCAGGCCATGTAAGGCTGTGAAACTCGAAAGGAGTGAGGCTGGGAGATTGGCCTGATTGAAAGCTCCCTATAGAAGTAGCTTCTTATTTTTCCTTTCATTAATGTTATTTATTGTTATTGGCTTGTAATAATTTGTAAACGAATAATTGGGGCTGTATAGTGAATGTGGGAGGGGACTATGCATGTTTAGTATAGTATGGGTAGAAAACATGACTGTAGGATTTTACTTACCTATGTGTGTAATAGTAGCATGCTTAGGACATGCATATTATGTCTTAGAAATCATGTTTAGGCTCTTATTCCAGCATAACTGTTATATTCATGTCATTTTATAAGCACTACTCACAATTAATAATTATAACCAAGTAATAAAGTTGTCATAATGTACTACTACTGCATCTTCACAAGCATTGCATGTAGAAGACATGCCTATAGGGTTCTACTTATTCATGTGTGCACTAGACATCGTGCTCTTCAGGACTTTACTTTCAAAATGCATGTTTTCCATTGCGCCCTGTTAAACGCCTAGCTAATGTTATAATCTAGTAATCTCGCTAAAATATGGTTAAAGGTTTTAAAACATTTTCTGCAAATATATTTTTCGCATATCTTTAAAATCAGGACTAAGGTATGCATGCTCACCTTTCAAAATAAAATAGGCAATGTGTACGACGCCTAGGAAAACCTTTGGCCTAACAATTATTAAAACCCAAATCAACGGTTACGTCCTGTTTGTATTAAAATGACGTGTAAAACTAATCAACTGTTTCTTGAGAACATTGTTGTGTGTCATTATTTTCACTCTTGTTTGACCAGAAATTAATAGATTTCCAAAACAAACTCCCCCTTTCACAAAGTCACTCTGTTTTGTTTGAATCCTTGCTCAATCTTAAAATTATTGGTTCTCGAAGTTATGCACTCACTCTCCTTTAAACTACTGGTTCTTGCTTTATTTTTTGAATCACTGATTTAAAAATAAGTCACCCCTGTTTGAAACTACTCAATTTTACTTTCAAATCTTGCTTTACTTCTAGTTATTGGTTTTCTATTGGTTATTCATCCGTTTATTTGAAACTCCATCAAAACTGCTGTGCATTTTAAATCCTACTATTGCCTTTGAATTACTGGATTTTTCCAATCAATTCTTCTTTAAACTTCTTTTCTTTAATCGACTTTTTGCCTTATTTTCCGAAAACCAAAGCTCCTAATCCTATTGTTTTCAAACTTAAAACCCATGTTTTAAACTCTTTCCTTGAGACTCCTTTATGTGCTTGAGTCGTGCTATTTACGTATACAACCTGTGGAGGGATTTATGAGCCCATATTTTCTTTTGTATGCTTCCTCTATATGTAGTCCTAACTGTTATTGCATGTCGCTTAGAATTTATCCTTTAAACCTAGGGGTCAGCCTAGTACTCTCCTTGTAAGAATAGTAGTCCTAAACACACTCCAGGACTGCTAGGATGGGACAGGTAATAGCACGCAATAAGCATTCATGACCAACACACGCGTTTTAAATAACCTTTACGGGGTGGGAAGGGTAGAATACGGATATGATGACCGGTGCACTAATACCACGTGTAGCCGCCTCTTTGAGGAAGTGACATACCAGGTTGATGTGATCCGTATTACTTTAAATCTAGGACAGTTCTTTTGAAATGTTTATTCTAATGTTTTTCCAAAACCTTCAAAGATTTTTATACTTGTTTGAAATCCCCTCTTATATGAACCTTACTTGCTACTTGTTCACCGTCCAAATTCACAAAATTTCTTGGTTAGGACCCACAATTGTGGATCTTGAGGGGTGCCTAACACCTTCTCCTTGGGATAATTTCAAGCCCTTACCCAATCTCTGGTAATGAAAACTAGTTTATGAGTTATCAACTCTAGGTGCCATAACGCACCATAAAAATCGTTAGGTGGCGACTCTTCCTTAAACCCTTTTCCTTTAAGGAGTTGTCCAGAATGTCAAAGAACCCGATCTTCCGTACCTAACCCATGCGATAGAAAAAGGGGGCGCAACAGGAATCCCTCCTCCTTTGTTAACATAATCTTGCTCAACCAATCCGTCCAAATGCTTCTGAATTCCTCTGTTAGCCTTCCCTAAATACTCCAATCCTATAGTATAATTCACACATTCTACCTCCTACCGAGCAGCCACTAGAATCCCTTGCAGAAACTTGCCAACCACACAACCGCTAACCACTTCAGAGGAGATAACCCACCAGTGGAAATCACCAAATTATACCTTCCAACGACACCGTAATGCACACTCTCTACCACATCAATACCCCATCCTAAGCCTGTTCTCATTCACCAACTTTACCCGTCCGTCCGCTTCTCATAGATATCTACTAAATGCGCTACCATATCTTCTAATTCACCACTATATTGCCGCTCTCCCATTTTGGATAACCTTATTCCTTAAGCACTACCTGATTTCCTTTCCTTACGCCTGACCTTTTTAGAAATTTAGCCCCCTCCTGACATTTCCTCACACGTCTTCCTTCATCGTATGCTGCCCAATCATTGCCTCAATTCAATATCATCCCCTGTAGCGCTTAAACCAGCAGATCCCCACAACCTCAAAACTCTCTGATGATCATCTTCCTCAAGCGGCCTTCATTAGAAATGCTCTTTCCATACTAAACCACAACCCATCACGACCTCTAACAACCGTTTCTTCAATGCTTCTTCACAGTACTCTAACCCCATTCCACCGAAGAAACCATAGCATGGACAAACATAACATATTCCAGTCAATCAATGACGACGATATCACATCACATGTGAATGTCCCACCTCACTTGAAAATACCAAGTCTTACTACTTTATCAATCCAAAACTTGAACATTATAGTCTGAATGCCTTTCCTCTGCCGGAACAAAATACTGAAATCTCAAAATCACGCCCTAAGAAGACATCCCTTCAAACCATTCATCACCCAAACATATGGGCAAACATTCTACCATCAGGTCGACATCGCGTGATAACGAATCGTAAGCATCATCACATCCTGAGCATAACCTCAAAGTTCTCAGGATCACAGCTACCGGCTGAAACAACATATTACTCTTCCGCAGAGCAACGACAATAGCCTCAATCAACTTTGATGGGAGAAACATCCCGCACCACATCCATAGTGTCATTAAAAATCCTCAAATCCTCAATTCGTAGCAAGTGCTTCGCGACGCGTAAGATTGAGTAGGAAGAAACATAGCCATAGGCCTTAAAATAATCAAATCGCACGATGAGGAATCAAGAAGGGAAGTACTCCTAACAGCCCTATAGCCTCTCAAAGATAAGTACAGACGTCTCCGTACCGATCCACAAGACTCTACTAGACTTTCTCATGACTCGTGAGACATAAGGGAACCTAGCGCTCTCAAACAATGTTGTCACGACCCAAAATCCATAAGGTCGTGATGGCGCCAGACACAACTTTCAGGCAAGCCAATCATTAATTAGTTGAAATAGATCCCTGTTTTAACATTTCGAAAATCGTTACCTTTCACTTTAATACATAATAACTAGATAGAAATCCAGAAAACGGTGTCACAAGTACACGAGCAATTTCTAAGAATTTATGCAATTATTACAAGTCTTGTCCGAGATAAAAATTGGACAAGGAATTTAAAATAAAATACAAATACATATGAGGAAGACTCTGCCGGCTGCGGGTCGTCTCCAGATGATGCAGCTCGTCTAAGTCTCCAAGTCTGCCACTTTGCTATGAAGGTTCCTGTGGAAAAAAATGCACAACAAGTGTAGTATGAGTATGAAAACAACGTGTACTCAGTAAGTATCCCGCCTAACCTCAGAGAGGTAGTGACGAGAGGTCGAATTAGACACTTTCTAGGAGTCAATTAATATCAGTTATAACAACGAAATGAATCAATATGAAACAAAGTAAGAGTATCTATATCAAACGGGTATAATTACACAGTATGATCCCTTCCTTACAATTTATTCAACTCTCAATTCCCACTTTACTTCTGTAACCAAGACATATATATAGATACGGCTTCACCAAAAGGTTATTGTACTTCAATTTAAGGAAAACTCTTAGGTACACTGGCTTCTAGCCAAACATTACGCACGATTCAGTGGGGATATTAAGTACATAGGTAAGGAAATGCCGAGGCGTACGACCCGATCCAACATAAAAGTAAATTGTGCACTGTCGAGGGTCGAACGGCCCGAACAATAGATGTATCTTCAAATCCGCCGTGGAGTACGACCCGCTCCCATGAGAGTGTAGTACATAAATCCTGCCGAGGCGAACGACCCGATCCCATAAGAGTGTGGTAGGAAGATTTACCCTACTCGTGAATTATACATGTGACGCGGTTACATATGAATTATAGAGTTACCCCGCTCGCGAATCCTACCTGCGACTCGGGTACCCGCATATAAATAGGCCCATTCAAGTAGTAAATCTGGAATTTATCATGCAATATTTAGCCGAAGAAGGACACATTCTCTTTTTACATGATTAAGAAAATGAAGTTGCAAGTACAACAAGTAAAGCATGCTAGTAGGTCATAGGCTACCCAGACATAGGCATAATAGTAGCTACGCATGGACTCCCGTCACATCGTGCTCAGGTAGCCCCCAAATATAGTATCACATATTTAATTGGTTCCCCTATGGGGACAATTCCCCCTCACAAAGTTAGAAAGGAGACTTACCTCGCTCCGGCGTTCCATAACTGTCTTCCAAGCCCTTAGGATGACTCACATTGATGCACAACGCCCCAAAACTACCAAATAATGGGCAAATAAATGCAAATTCACTGTAATACTCATAACAAATTAAAATTATAAACTTTCCCAACTCTGCTCAATGAATTGACCAAAATGCCCTCAAACCCACGTGCCCGGATTCAAAAATTTCTCGAAGATAAACTCTACCCGTAGCTTTACTAGTTCAAATATACAATTTACTCAAATATTCATGCTCAATTCGTGGCTAAAATCCAAATTACCAAATTGCTAGGTTTTTTTCAGAAATCCCAATTTTATACAAATTCTCATGCTCAAATCCGTACCTAGACCATGCATTTAACTTAAAAGGAGTTTGAATAACTTACCTTGTGATCCTTGACAAAAATCCCCTCTTGAAGCTCCTCAAAATCGCCCACACCAAATGAAACAATTGAAGGAAATGGCCAAAATCTCGCATTTAAATTAATCTGCCAAGGCCCCATTTTCCTCTCTACATTCGCGACAACATGAGTGCGTTTGCGAAGGGAAATTGCTTGACCCTCCGCGTTCGCAATACTCCCAGTGTGTTTGCACAGGAAAGACGGCCCCCAGCTCCCCTTTCCTTTACGCGTTCGCATACAAAGCCTGCGTTCGCGTAGTAGTCTCAGCCCAAGCCTCCGCGTCCGCACTCCTCAATACACGAATGTGACACACCAAAATCCCTGGGGCCATAATAAGCCTATGCGTTCGCGAATATTCCCATGCGAACACATAGAGAAATTCCTCCTTGCCTAGAAAAGCCTATGCGTTCGCAACACCTCTCATGCGAACGCATAGGAGAACACTAGCACCAGAAAACAACAGCAGCAAAACAGGAAGAAAATGACCCGAAATCACCCCGAAATCACCCCGAAACACACCCGAGGCCCCCGGGACCATGTCCAATAACACGAACCAGTCGCATAACATCCCACGGACTTGCTCGAGGCCTCAAATAATATCCAACAATGCTGAAACCACGAATCGCACCCAAATCCAAACTTTATGAACTTTGAAATTTCAAACTTCCACATCCGATGTCGAAACCTATCAAATCACGCCCGATTGACCCCAAATTTGGCACACAAGTCATATTTGACATTACGGACCTGCTCCATGTTCCGAAATTGCATTCTGACCCCGATATAAAAAATTTCACTTGCAGTCGGATTTCTCAAAAACTTTCAAATTTCTATCTTTAGCCAAATGACTTCAAAATAACCTACGGACATCCGAATTCACTTTCGATCGCGCTCCCCACTCATGAATCACCATTGGAAGCTATTCCCAGACTCGATCCCAAATAGACATCAATATCTCTGAAATGCGCTTCAAGCCAAACTTAGGATTCCGAGGTCGTTTACCCAAGTCCGAAATCATCATACAAACCTGGTGGAACCTTCAGATCCTGATTCCGAGGTCGTTTACCCAAGTCCGAAATCATCATACAAACCTGGTGGAACCTTCAGATCCTGATTCCGAGGTCGTTTACTTAGAATTCCAATCTTAGTTGATTCTTCCAACTCAAGGCTTCTGAAATGAGAATTTGCCTTTCAATTTAACTCAGAAATTCCCGTATTTCAACTCCGACCATACGCACAAGTCATAATACCTGAAATGAAGGTGTTCACGGCCTCAAACCGATGAACGACGCACTAGAGCTCAAAGTGACTGGTCGGGTCATTACATTAGGTAGATAGAGTCAAGCCAAACCAGGCTTTAGGCAGATAAATCCAGGCTAAAGCTAGGTTTGTGGCCCGGTCCAAAATGTTGGACTATCCATTTTGTATCTTTATAACCCGACCCCAGACCCATATAAAACCCATTTCTCATCATGTTAAGCTTATTGTCTAATAGTTTAGAGTGAGAAAAGAGAGGATTCTAGAGAGAATGTCCCAATTCCATCAAATTGATCCTCTATCCCACTCATAGCTTGGAACTAATCAAATAGGATACCAATTTCTTCACTCTAAGAGGTAAGCCTCTACCACACCACCTTTTAAAATTCCATGATTAGCTAAAAAAGGCCATTAGTAAGGCAGTCCACTAATATAAGGAAAGGGATCTTGAATGCATGAGGTTCTAGACTATGTGCGGGAAAATAAAAGCAATGATAGAAAGAAATGGGGGATGGGACCTTAGACTACTCCTAATTCTAGGTGTAATGCTCAAATAAGCTAAGATTATGGATATCTTCCTAATTTGTATTCAATTTTGTTATATCTCGAAATAGATTGAGGTTGCTAGGGATTCCGTAATATTATAGAGTCTAAAGGAGCGCAATTAAGGTAAGTTGGCTAAACTTCCTCCTTCAGAATGAAATTCCATAATGTTTTCCAAAGGTTTAAGTGTAATCGGCTCGAAATTCCTAATTTCAATATTTCGGGTCATCCCGTATGAACTTACAAACTTGATTATTTCGAATGAGCTTATTATCGAAAAATAGAGATTTAAAGTATGGTTTGTTTGTTAAAATGGTATGTCTTCGAGTCGTATTCTAAATGAGAACTAGTATACCAATTGTAACGACCGGACCGGTTGTTTTGGGAATTTAAGCTCTGTTTGGTGGTATAAGGTCATAAAAAGATCCACATTGTGTATATCGACCTGTGTGCGTGGTTAGATTCAGCTACCAGATAATCCGGAGTCGAATTGGGAGAAAACTTTCAGTTTTGGAAGCTTAAGTTATGAAAGTTGACCGGAGATTTTACTTTTGTGTAATCGACCTCGGAATGAGTTTTAATTAATGCCAACAACTTCGTATGATGATTTTGGACTTAGGCGTTTGTCCGAAATTGGTTTTGGAGGTCCGTAGAGTTATTTGAGGTATTTTGGCAAAAGTTAGAATTTCGGCGATTTCGGCCGATAAGTGAAATTTTCATATCGGGTTTGGAATGGAATTTCGGGAATGGCTGTAAGTCCGTTGTGTTATTTTTGACGTGTCTGCAAAATTTGGCGTCATTCCGGATTGAATTGATAGGTTTCGACGCGAGTCTTGATATTTGGAGTTTTTGAAATTCATAAGTTTGATTTTTTGTTTGATTTGTCGTTTTGGTGTTGTTTTAGGTGTTTTGAAACCTCTAGCTAGTCCGTATTAGGTTATAAGACTTGTTTATGTGATTAGGCAGGGTCCCGGGGGCCTCGGGTTCATTTTGGATTGGCTTCGGGCCATTTTCTTCCATTTTTGAACTGCTGTTTCTGGTGTTTGTTGCCCTCTTTC
Source organism: Nicotiana undulata (assembly GCA_005239495.1). Classification (NCBI taxonomy): domain Eukaryota; kingdom Viridiplantae; phylum Streptophyta; class Magnoliopsida; order Solanales; family Solanaceae; genus Nicotiana; species Nicotiana undulata. The sequence continues at coordinate 24,567 of ML294292.1, forward strand.
GCGATCGCGTAGCCCAAGCCGCGATCGCATAGTGTCCTGTTTTCCCCACCTATTTTTCCTTCATTGCTATCGCAGTGATTCTTCCGTGATCGCGATGTGTCCCTATTGGTCGCGATGTGTCCCTATTGGTCGCCAAAAATTTCTTCACCGCGTTCACATACAGAACCTCGCGATCGCGTATATCCATAATATTCCACATCGCGATCGCATCCGCTTTCCCGCGTTTGCGTAAAAGACCAGGCCTTAGGCACTGGCACCCGTGACCCTCCGCGTTCGCATGACTCCATCCACAATCGCAGAAGCAAACCTGCCCCTTATACGCGATTGTGTAAGACTCTCCGCAATCGCGGAGCACATCTTACACCAGCAACCATTTCCTTCTACGCGATCGCGCCTCAGTTTCTGCGATCACAATTTACAAAACACCTGGGCAGAATATAAGTTTACCAAAAATTGGGGTTTCACCATTTATGACTTATTTTGACTTCTAGAGCTCGATTTTTGGCGATTCTTTGAGGGTTTTTCACACAAATCAAATGGGTAAGTGTTCTTCCACTAGACTCAATTATATTTCATAAATTAGTTCATATTTTTATCATCTAATTTGTGTTTTGGGTTGAGGAAATTGTGGGATTTGAAAGAAAAAACTTCTAAATGAAAAATCAGATTTGTAGGGCCAAATAATATCGTAATTGGATAAATTTAGTATGGGTGAACTCATATCGGAATGGGTAATGGGATTTTATAAAATTTGTCGGGTTCCGAGGCCCGGGGGTCAAGTTTTGGGTCGACTTTTATAATTTTGTAAAGATTGAAACTTTATTGTTCGGAATAGTTCCTTATATGTTTTATATGTATTTTGAAGTTATTTTAGTTAAATTTGAGCCGTCCGGAGGTCGTTTCTCCCGAGAAGTTCACTTTTGAGTACCGGATTGTCGTCTTTGAGGTAAGTATCTTGTCTAACCTTGTGTGGGGGGAGCTATCCCTAGGATTGAGTCTTCTTTGTTGATTGTAGTCCGTGTAAGCGAGGTGACGAGTACATACTCGGGACTTATTTGCTAATAGATTGGCCTTTTAGGATTCGTAGGTTCTTATGCTACATGTGAATGAGTTGTAATTGATACATTTGAATCCTTTGTTGTTAAGTCCATCCTTTCCTACTTAAATTAGAATTACTTGCTTTTGGATTCCTTCGTTGGTTATTTGATCTTAATTGACATAACTGAGTATTTTTACCTCCTTTACTAGCATGCTATATTTTCTTCATAAACTGCATAATTGACTAGAATTAGTATTACTTGCCCAATAATTGTTTAGCAATAATTGGAATATCTATATGTTGGTGTCAAGCATGTCTGTGAGTCATATATTGTGATTTATATTATTCTCCCTTAAGTGCTACTTAGGTTTAGTTATATAATCATCCATGTTGATGGTATTTCCTTGGAATTGCCTATTATTTAGCATTTGTTCAAGCTGAGTTTTGTTTTGTGAAGCTAATTGTTTAGGCGAAATTGGTTATAGCTGTTATTCCTTGTCGGGATGATTTGGTTTCTCATGGTTGACTTGAATATTATGGATATGTTTTCATGTCTTGTTTCTCTCTAGTTAAGTTGTGTTCTTTACACTCATTAGTTTCTTTCGGTGGTTATTCCTCGTGAATGAGTTCTATTGTGCTGGTGACTTAAGTTCTTGATTTGATTGACTGTCGTACATAGAATTTCTATCTTTTGTTGCCTTGTGAGCGTTTTGGCGAGGTACAATGTTTCTGTCTTGATGTGGTTGTTATTTCTGCACTGCATTGCATATTTAAATTAGGACAACGGACGAGATTTCGGGCGCTTTCCCCCACTACTGCATTGCATATTAAAATTGGGACTACGGACGAGATTCCAGGAGCTTTCCCCCTGTACTGCATTGCATATTAAAACTGGCACTACGGACGAGATTCCGGGAGCATTCCCCCTGTACTGCATCGCATATTTAAATTGGGACCACGGACTTATTCCGGGAACTTTCCCCCTGTAGTGCATTGCATGACAAATTCTGAGTTACAGACTTAGTTCCGGTGGTTTTATCATTGAGGAGATTCGGATAGAAATATATATATAAGTATTTTTCTTGCAGAAAAATTATATTTGAAAGAGCAGTTACTGGGAAAGTATATTCGAACACCACGTATTTTGAAGGAACTATGTTTTAATGATTTCTCCTTATAGAGATATATAAATATACATTCAGAGAAAGTATGTTTCAAAGAAGATTTCTCTATTCCGAAATGATTATACATTCAAAGCTTTTGATATAAACTGGCGATTTAAAGGTTTTCACTCGAAGGTTTGACCAGTTTTATTGAGTTATTGGCTAAGGCCTGATGTGAATAAATTGATGCAGTGCTGAGTTGCTAGTGTTTTATTGGGTTGTGATTCCCGACATTCGGCTTGTAGTCCTTCCATCCTCTTTGCGTATTTCTATTATGCTGTCCGTTGATTTTATTTGCTGAATTTTCTTCCGTATTTGTAAAGACCCGTAAAATTTCTTGCTTAAATTAATGTCCGAACGATTCCCCGAGTTGTTTTTACTGTGGAAATTCCTAAAACGGACCTAATTTGAACAAAAAGTACCCCGGGAGTTAAAGAATTAAATTTCCCAGAAATTGAGTATTATGCGACGCACTATGCGATCGCATAACGTGTATGCGGACCACATAGTGGTCGCATACACGGGCATATCACTGCCCAACCAAAGGACAACTATGCGGTCCAATCTGCAACTGCATTTCGGTTCTGCGGACCGCATAGCTGTCGCATTATTGCCTTTGATTTTTGGGGAGGGGTGTTATGCGATGCACTATGCGATCGCATAACGAGTATGCGGACCGCATAGTGGTCGCATCCCTGGGCAGATTGTTTCCAAATTTTGGCACACCTTGGGCCATTCTGCGGTAAGCTCTGCGGACCGCATGTCAGGAATGCAATCGCATTCCTGACCGCATATTTGACACGGACTTTTAATTTTCCAAACTTTTATACCCGACCCCATCTTCATTTAACCCCTACCCTCTTTCATTTTAACTAGATTCTAAACAAGACAGAGAGAAGAAAAAGAGAGTTCTTGAGAGAGAAGGTTCCAACATCACTCAAATTGATTTTCCAAAATCACTCAAGCCCGGATATTATCGAGTAATCAGTCATCTTCTTCGCTAAAAGGTAAGCCTTCACTATAAATCTCCCAATTTCTCAGATTTTGGATGGGAATAAAGCACTCATGGGTTGGTTTTGAAAAATTAAAGATGAAACCTTGCATGTATGTGAATGTAACTTTGTAACCTAGTAATGGGGAAACGAACTTGGGTAATTATGCATAAAAAAGGGGGTTGGTAACCTAAGGGATCGCATAGTGTTTGATGAAATGCTTAATTGGATTCGAGGTTCCTAATCCTAAGTGAAATAGGTCACACTGTGGAATAGATTGACAGTGTCTGACAATCCGGTGAATTGTGTTAGAAATTAAAAAGGGAAAACTCGACTCCAGGTATGTATGGCTAACTTTAATCTTTGTAAAAATTGGTTGGTGGTGTCCGAGCATACGGTACATGTATTGGTGTGAATATGTGAAAATGGTTGTTCAAATTGTGTTGAAGCGTAAAGTGTATTTCTTGTCTGTCTTTAGTTGATCACCACACCACCATGCTATGTGAAAGATGCTAGTAGGTTAATGAATCCAAGAGTATGAATGTATATGCTAAAGGCTGTGTAACAAGTAACGAAGAAGAGTTGTGGTGTGATGTAATTGAACTAAACGGCTGTGGCAATATCGTATATGATTCACTATTTGGTAAGGTTTATTGTGGCATGATTTCTTTTTATACGTATTGTGGGTTGTAAAGAAGCTATATTCCTATTGCTGAAATTTTCTATGATTGAATTGTGAACTGTCATTGTTGATATGAGATATGATTGTCTGGTGGGATCGGGTTGCGCGCCGCAACAGAAGAAATAAGGGTGGAATGTTGAGAAGGTTTAAGGGTGGAATTGTGATTGTGATTGTGATGAAGTGAGAATTGTGGAACTTCCATTTTGTTTCTTTCTATATCTTTGTGCAGTGTTTGTGTGACTCTCTGTCTGTCTCTTGCCTGTGCATTGTTGAGTTTACTTAGAGTAAAGTTTGTTCATATATACTAGTACAATTCAAATGTACTGACGTCCCTTTTGCCGGGGGCGCTACATTCTTGTGATGATTGTAAGTGGTTCTATAGCAGGTACTCCAGCCCACCAACATTAGTGCCTCATCTATGTCCCATCAGCTGTTTTGGTGAGCCTCTTTCCTCTCGGGGCCCTGTGTGGTTCATGCCACCTCTTCTTCCGGATTTTCATTTTGATATTTGTGTAGGGTATAGCCGGAGCCTTGTTACCGGTAAGTATTATATAACTCCTTTGTACTCTTAGAGGCTCCGTAGACAGGAAATGTGGGTCATGTACATATGTATTTTGGGCAGTATAACTTGTAGACCACGTAAAGTAAACATGTATGGTATGTATATTTTGTAAGTATTGTACTACATGTGGGTAATGACAGAAATCTAGAATTTAATTCGAGGTTGTAAGAATGTGTTTAAATTATAATTGAATAATGTACATTGGAATCACGGGGTAATACGTGGGATGAAAAAAAGGGAATCTAGGTCCGCTTGACTGGGGATACCCGGCCGAGCGTCGGTCGTGTCCCTCGGTTTTGGGGCGTGACAGTATTATTCTATCATACCGTTAATTATATCGAAAAATCTTTAGATAGATATTATGTTTCGGTCATTTTTATATTTATGCCTTTTTATGTCACGACCTGAAATCCCAGCCATGACTGCGTATAACGTTGAACCCGCTAGACAAGACAACGTTTGAACTAGATAGAACTCATTAACAACTAAAACGAACGAGATAACTAAGGCATCGATGGCCAACGATATGAATGTTAACAAATTACCAGAAATAATATAGCAACTTTGAAATAAAACCCATATACAAAACCCAGAATTGGTGTCACGTACTCACGAACTGTTTAAGAGATTACTAAAACAAAGGTCTGAAAATAAGTACATATGACTGTCTTTGAACTATAAGATAAGACAGAGCTGAAAGTCAAGGGTAGAAGGTAACGCCAAGGCCCACGAACGTCTGCGGGTCTACCTCAATATCTCCTATATGAACTGATGGAATGCTCCGACCGTCAGTAACCACCGGGTCCAGCTGCGTAGTCTGCACAACATAAAGAAGTGCAGGTGTAGCATCAGTACAACAAACCCCGTGTACTGAGTAAGTGCCGAGCCTAACCTCGGCGAACTAGTGACGAGGCTAGGACCGACAACAAAATATGTACATGTGCAACTCTATATAATAACAGGAAAATATCAACGAAAATAAGCAAGTAAGACAGATACGGGGAGAACATGCAAGGGGTAAAAGGGGCAACAAAATGCTATCACGGTAGAACAGGGTAATAACTGAAGTGTAAAAAGTAAAAGCCGGAATTTAATGTCTCAGGACAGATAATGAACAGCAAAAGGCACGGCATGTCCCCTCGTGCATAATCTCGCAATCACTCGGCACGGAATGTCCCCTCGTGCATAAATAGTAACACTCGACACGGAATGTCCCCTCATGCAATAAATAATCAACAATCAACACGGCATGTCCCCTCGTGCGATAAATAACAAAAAATCAGCATGGCATGTCCCCTCGTGCAATTAATAATGAACGATCAACACGGCATGTCCTCTCGTCTGATAAATATCAAACAATTAGCACGGCATGTCCCCACGTGCAATAAATAATAAACGATCAACACGGCATGTCCCCTCGTGTGATAAATATCAAACCATCAACACGGCATGTCCCCTCATGCAATAAATAATAAATGATCAACACGACATGTCCCCTCGTGTGATAAATTATATACAATAAGCACGCCATGTCCCCTTGTGCGATAAATAATATAAAGGCAACAATATGATGTGAAAATCAACAATAAGAAGTCTCAAGTGTATGGAAATACTCAATAAAATTCTATCGTCCCGACAAGTGACTCAGCTATAACCAACCTCGCATCCGAAATACAATTTCAACAATAAAAGCCTCAACTGAAACAAATAACACAATAACTCCCAATGTCATGAAACAACATCAAGGTATCACTTCTAAATCACCAATTACTAATAATACGGAGAATATTAAGAACACGGTATGATACATAACAATTGACTCACAGGCATGCTTGACCGCAACATATAGGCACTCGTCACCCCAACTATACGTTGGACATGAATTACACATAGCAAACAAGACTATATACCTAATCCCTCAAGCTAAGGTTAGGCCAAACACTTACCTCGGCTCCAAAAATGCAAGTCAAGCCTCAATCACAGCCTTCCCTCTCGAATCCACTTCCGAATCGATAATATCTAGACATAATGGAATTATTAACATCAATAAATACCTAATAAACCAATTCTGAAGCCTAATTGTACATTTTCTACTATTCTTCAAAAAAAAAATGAAATTCGACCCCGGGCCCGCTTGGTCCAAACACGAGTCTCAGACCAAAACCCGATCACCCATAACCCCACGAGTTAGAATATATAATTTGTTTTAAGATTCGACCCCAAATTGAGGTTGAATCACCCAAAATTCCCAAAAACCTAACTCTACCCAAAATCCCTAATTTCCACTTTGATTTTAGTATTTTAGGCCTAGATTCTAGTGTTTGTTGAAGAACAATGGAAGAAAACGGAGTTCAGTACACATACCTATGAAGCTATGGAGGTTGGAAAGCTTGAATTTTCGTCTATGGGGGTTTGGGGAAGAAGGAGGAAGTAAAAGATGGGAGAAATCCCGAAATAATTCTGTTTGGGACTTAAAAAAAATGACTGGGCGAAATATCTCTATGCGATCGCGGAAGAAGGGATGCGATCACATAGAGTCCAAGACTAAGTGCACTGCGATCGCGGAATGACTATTGCGATCGCACAAGTATACTGCCTCTTCACTATGCGATCACACAGGAGAAGCTGCGACCGCGGAGAGTACTTCCCCCCGGCTCCCCTTACCCACCTAATACACTATGCGATCGCGGAGGGTGCAATGAGATCGCATAGTGTAACAGTCTACTCCCAGGCACGAAGCTATGCGATCGCGGACCAATCAATGCGATCGCATAGAGTAATGGAACTGACACCAGCAAAATGCAATTACACCAAATTTTTACACTTTAACTCACCCCGTTAGCTACCCGAAACTCACCCGAGCCATCGGGTCTCAAAACCAAAACCACACACGACTCCCAAAATAGCATACGGACTTGTTCAAGCTTTTAAATCATCAAAATATCATCAAAGCAAGGAATTAAACCTCAAAACTCATAGAAATTTCTTAAAACTTCATAAAGCTTAACTTTTCCAATTTTGACCCCAAACACGTCACAGATGAGTCAAATAACATATATTAAACCTGTTCGGGGCTCCAGAACCATAATACGGGCCCGGTAACACGGTTTTCACATAATTATTCATTATCAAAAGCCTTTATTATTTTCAGAAAATAATTTCCTTTAAAAATTCATTTCTCGGGGTTGGGACCTCGGAATTCGATTTCGGGCATACGGCCAAGTCCCCTATTTTCCTACGGACCCTCCGGAACCGTCAAATCACGGGTCCGGGTCCGTTTACCAAAAATGTTGACCAAAGTCAACTTTATTCAATTATTTATTATAAGAACTTCATTTTTATCAGATTTTCACATAGAAGCTTCCCCGCTACACGCCCGGGCTGTGCACGTATATCGAGGTGAGATCAACAGAGGCTTTCAGATTCTCGGAACACCGATATAGCTAAAATTACTTAGGATGACCTTTTGGGTCATCACAATCTTAACCTCTAAAACAAACGTTCGTCCTCGAACGGACATAGAAAAGTACCTAAGTCTAAGAAAAGGTGGGGATAACGACTCCTCATATCAGACGCGGACTCCCAAGTAGCTGCATCGGCAGGCTGACCTTTCCACTGAAGACGAACCGAAGGATAACTCTTCGATCTCAACTGGCGAACCTGCCTATCTAATATAGTTACCGGCTCCTCCTCATTGGTCAAATCCTTGTCCAACTGGACACCGCTGAAGTCAAGAACATGAGAAAGATTTGCAATGTACCTCCGGATCATAGATACATGAAACATTGGATGCACGGCTGACAAATGCGGTGGCAAGGCAAGTCTGTAGGCCACCTCTCCTACCTTATCAAAAAGCTCAAATGGACCAATATACCTAGGGCTCTACTTGCCCTTCTTTCTGAATCTCATCACGCCCTTCATAGGCGACACTCGAAGGAACACCTGGTCTCCTACCATGAAAGCCAAATCTCGAACTCTATGATCTGCATAACTCTTTTGCCTGGAGTGAGTTGTACGAAGCCTATCCTGAATGATCTTCACTTTATCCAAGGCATCCTGGACTAACTCAGAACCTAATAACCTAGCCTTTCCGGGCTCAAACCATCCGATTGGAGACCGACATCGCCTACCATACAACGCCTCATACGGAGTCATCTGAATACTCGACTGGTAACTGTTGTTGTAGGCAAACNATGGATAAGGGCACACCGTGCAATCTGACAATCTCTCTCATATAGATATGAGCCAACTTCTCTGCCGAAGATGAAACTGCCACAGGAATGAAGTGTGCTGACTTGGTCAGCCTATCTACAACAACCCATACTACATCAACCATCCTCGGAGTCCGTGGGAGTCCAACTACAAAATGCACCGTGATACGCTCCCACTTCCACTCGGGAAGCTGAATCTGCTGCATCAAACCACCGGGTCTCTAGTGCTTGTACTTAACCTGCTGACAATTCAAGCACCGAGCTACATAAGCTACACTATCCTTCATCATTATCCGCCACCAATAATGCTGTCGCAAGTCCTAGTACATCTTTGCGGCGCCTGGATGAATGGAATACCGGGAACTATGGGCCTCCTGAAGTATCAACTCATGAATGCCATCAATATCGGGCACACAAATACGGCCTTACATCCTTAGAACTCCCTCATCATCAACTGTGACCTTCTTGGCACCCCCGTGCCGAACCGTATCTCTAAGGGTACATAGATAACGATCATCATACTGCCTAGCCCTAATACGATCGTACAATGAAGAACGGGCCACGGTATGGGCCAAAACACCGCTAGTCTCAGAAACTTCCAATCTCACAAATTGGTTGGCTAAAGCCTGAACATCCAAAGCAATAGGTCCCTCTCCGGCTAATAAATAAGCAAGACTACCCATACTGGCTGACTTCCGACTCAAGCATCGGTCACCACATTGACCTTCCCCGGATGATAAAGAATGGTTATATCATAATCCTTCAGTAACTCTAACCACATTCTCTGCCTCACATTCAAATCCTTTTGCTTGAATAGATACTGTAAACTCTTATGATCCGTAAACACCTCACATGGCACACCATACAAGTAATGACTCCTAATCTTCAAGGCATGAACAATCACTGCTAACTCCAAGTCATGAACTGGATAATTCTTCTCATGGACCTTCAACTGACGAGAAGCATAGGCTATGACCTTGCCATCCTGCATCAACATCGCACCAAGACCAACCCGTGAAGCATCACAATACACGGTATACGGTCTTGAACTTGTGAGCAAAACTAACACTGGTGTCGTGGTCAAGGCTGTCTTGAGCTTCTGAAATCTCACCTCACACTCATCCGACCACCTGAACTGGGCATCCTTTTGAGTCAATCAGGTCATCAAGGCTGCTATAGATGAAAAGCCCTCCACGAACCGGCGATAATAACTTGCTAGGCCCAGGAAACTCTGAATCTCTTTTGCTGAAGTGGGCCTAGGCCAATCTCTAACTGCTGAAACCTTCTTGGGATCCACATGAATACCCTTTGCCGACACAACGTGGCTCAAAAATGTCGCCAAACTCAACCAGAACTCATACTTAGAAAACTTGGCGTGCAACTGCCTATCTCTCAGAGTCTGGAGGACAACTCTAAGATGCTGCTCATGCTCCTCTCGACTACGGGAGTAATTCAAGATATCATCAATAAACACGATCACAAACGAGTCCAAATAAGGCCTAAACACCCGGTTCATCAACTCCATGAAAGCAGCAGGGGAATTCGTCAACCCAAACGACATCACCATGAACTCATAATGCCCATAACGAGTGCGAAAAGCCGTCTTAGGAACATCAGACGCCCTGATCCCCAGCTGATGGTAACCAAACTTCAAGTCTATCTTAGAAAATACCGTAGCACCCTGAAGCTGATCAAATAAGTCATCCATCCTCGGCAAAGGATACTTATTCTTAATAGTAACCCTATCCAACTACCGGTAGTCAATACACATCCTCATTGAGCCACTTTTCTTCTTCACGAACAACACTGGAGCACCCCAATGAGAAACACTAGGCTTGATGAAGCCTTTGTCCAACAATCCTGTAACCGCTCCTTGAATTTCCTTCACAATACTAATATCGAGATATGATGCTTGAAGACTTCATAATTACCCAAAATAACGTGCCTCATCTGATGCCACCTGGGGTAGGCACCTACCTCGTAGGTTAAGGCTCCATAATTATAGCACGAATTTGGAAAATTACGCACAAATAGTTAATTAGTTTATCTATTTATTTATTATTAACTAATGTTATTTTTATTACTCTTATTTTGTACATAACTAAAAGTTTAACAACCATGACTCCATACCAGTACTAAAGTAAAAACAGAACAAAATTAAATTCACAAGGGAGAATTTAAACACAATAATTTCTATCACAAGGATCTCATCTTTAATTAACTTCCACCGCGGCTCATAGCTCGGATAAAATATACCAAATCATTATGACACGCAAGGATATCGTCCTCAATTCTGAATCACAAGCAATATGCATATCGTGCATCGAAACATTCCATTTCCTTCATTTAAATATTTTGCGTTAAACAAAATTACAACACATAATGATAGATACAGTTATTTCCATAGAACTTCTCAATACAAGTATCCACGTAAGTGGCTTTTTGAGTTACGAAGCTCAACCGAAAGAGGAGCATATTAGACGAATTTTATTAGATAAGCATAACCGAATTAAGCTCATAAGATCATCACTTTATAATAATTAGAGATTGTTCATGTAATGAAACCATTTAATGTATCGACATCATTCATACCATAGAAAATATATCAACAGACTGGATCTCCACCTCTAGGAATCGAACCCCCACTTCCGACATTCCGACTCCTTTTCCCCAGGTGGTCATGCAGTTGAGTTGTAGCTGCAATGGGACACGTAGCCTGAGTGCTCTGATGAAATATGACTCTCCCAAGTCTAGGGAAATTTCTACCACTAGCCGACATAAAGTATCATCCTGCCCTGAGTCGTCCAAAATTTACAATCATTTTTGAGTCCTTTAATGAGTTTGGGGACTCGCCCTTTGGCTATACGAACCAACGTAGGAGTATGACGGGTTAACTTATCGAGCCTGATGGGATATTCTGATACCGTCTTATGACCTGACACAGCCGTGACTTCCACGCTGGGTAGACTTTTGTATACTTCAAGTTGTTTGAATAACTCCTTTGGTACTGAGGTATAGGGTTATTAAGGAGGTAGACGTGCCGAAATTCCCAGTTTTATCTCTTGCAAAAATCCCCGGCCTTATACATTCCAAACCAAAATCGATGTGACACGTGGCCTCGCAATCTATTCCTTAAAAGCGGACCTCCCCACGTGGCACAAGTCATAGGTCACAATACCTGATAATCCACGATGTTAAACTTCACAGCTCATATAAATCAATCCCGTTGCTTTACACTTATTCCCATGGTATGCAATACCTCATATAGGTGGTCAAGAAAATCATGTGGGTCTTCAAAAGATCTACCACTGAAATGGAGTGGAACTTGTTTGGTAACTTGTCCAACCTTAATAAACGGACTAGTGCATCCTGCAACCACGGAGTAGCTATAAATCCGTCCGGAATCTGATCTAGTCCACATATACTGACCAATCTATAACCTCTGCATCTAGATCAATTTGAGATTGTACAATAGGTGCTGATGTCCGAGCTTTAGACTGCGCTTTGCTTCTGTCTCTTCCCTTGATCGTAGCTGTCATTGGGGCTTCATCTCTTCTCCGGTCGTAGACGCTTCGCATGTTGTCGATATTAGTGAGAGGACAAGAGTAGGAAAGTTAAATCATCAATGATAGAATAAATTTGCACGATGGAGATGAAGAAATGTGGAGTTATTCCTAACTTCGCAGCCTCTAGGGGATAAATACAGACGTCTCTGTACCGATCCCTCAGACTCTACCAAGTTTTTCCGTGAGTTGTGAGTCCTAAGTAACCTGGGGCTCTGATACCAACTTATCACGACCCGAAATCCCACCTTCGGCCATGACTGCGTATAACGTTGAACCCGCTAGACAAGACAACGTTTGAACTAGATAGAACTCATTAACAACTAAAACGAACGAGATAACTAAGGCATCGATGGCCAACGATATGAATGTTAACAAATTACCAGAAATAATATAGCAACTTTGAAATAAAACCCATATACAAAACCCAGAATTGGTGTCACGTACTCACGAACTGTTTAATAGATTACTAAAAAAAAGGTCTGAAAATAAGTACATATGACTGTCTTTGAACTATAAGACAAGACATAGCTGAAAGTGAAGGGTAGAAGGTGACGCCAAGGCCCACGAACGTCTGCGGGTCTACCTCGATGTCTCCTGTATGAACAGATGGAATGCTCTGGCCGTCAGTGACCACCGGGTCCGGCTGCGTAGTCTGCACAACATAAAGAAGTGCAGGTGTAGAATCAGTACAACCAACCCCATGTACTGAATAAGTGCCGAGCCTAACCTCGGTGAAGTAGTGACGAGGCTAGGACCGATAACAATATATGTACCTGTGCAATTCTATATAATAACAGGAAAATATCGACGGAAATAAGCAAGTAAGACAGATACGGGGAGAACATGCTGGGGGTAAAAGGGGGAACAAAATGCTAGCACAGTAGAACAGGGTAATAACTGAAGTGTAAAAAGTAAAAACCGGAATTTTACGTCTCAGGACAGATAATGAACAACAAAAGGCACGACATGTCCCCTCGTGCATAATCTCGCAATCACTCGGCACGGAATGTCCCCTCGTGCATAAATAGTAACACTCGGCATGGAATGTCCCCTCGTGCAATAAATAATCAATGATCAAAACGGCATGTTCCTTCGTGTGATAAATAACAAACAATCAGCACGGCATGTCCCCTCGTCCAATAAATAATAAACTATCAACACGGCATGTCCCCGCGTGTGATAAATTTCAAACAATCAGCACGGCATGTCCCCTCGTGCAATAAATAATAAACGATCAACACGGCATGTCCCCTCGTGTGATAAATATCAAACCATCAGCGCGGCATGTCCCCTCGTGCAATTAATAATAAACGATCAACACGGCATGTCCCCTCGTGTGATAAATAATAAAACATAAGCACGGCATGTCCCCTCGTGCGATAAATAATATAAAGGCAACAATATAATTTGAAAATAAATAATAAGAAGTCTCAAGTGTATGGAAATACTCAATAAAATTCTATCGTCCCGGCAAGGGACTCAGCTTTAACCAACCTCGCATCCGAAATACAATTTCAACAATAAAAGCCTCAACTGAAACAAATAACACAATAACTCCCAATGTCATGAAACAACATCAAGGTATCAGTTCTAAATCACCAATTACTCATAGTACGGAGAATATTAAGAACACGATATGATTCATCACAATTGACTCACGGGCATGCTTGACCGCAACATATAGGCACTCGTCACCCTGACTATACGTTGGACATGAATTACACATAGCAAACAAGACTCTATACCTAATCCCTCAAGCTAAGGTTAGGCCAAACACTTACCTCGGCTCCAAAAATGCAAGTCAAGCCTCAATCACAGCCTTCCCTCTCGAATCCAACTCCGAATCGATAATATCTAGACATAATGGATTTATGAACATCAATAAATACTCAATAAACAAATTCCAAAGCCTAATTACAAATTTTCTACTATTCTTCCAAAATAAAATACTAAAATTCGACCCCGGGCCCGCTTGGTCCAAACATGAGGCTCGGACAAAAACCCGATCACCCATACCCTACGAGTTAGAATATATAAATTGTTTTAAGATTCGACCCCAAATTGAGGTTGAATCACCCCAAATTCCTAAAAACCTAACTCTACCCTAAATCCCTAATTTCTACTTTGATTTTAGGATTTCAGGCCTAGATTCTAGTGTTTGTTGAAGAACAATGGAAGCAAACGGAGTTAAGTACACATACCTATGAAGCTATGAAGGTTGGAAAGCTTGAATTTTCGTCTATGGGGGTTTGGGGAAGAAGGAGGAAGTGAAAGATGGGAGAAATCCCGAAATAATTCTGTTTTGGGACTTAAAAGAAACAACTGGGCAAAATATCTCTATGCGATCGCGGAAGAAGGGATGTGATCCCATAGAGTCCAAGACTGGGAGCACTGCGATCGCGGAATGACTATTGCAATCGTACAGGTATACTACCTCTTCACTATGCGATCGCACATGAGAAGTTGCAAGTACTTCCCCCGGCTCCCCTTACCCACTTAATACACTATGCGATCGTGGAGGGTGCTATGCGATCGAAAAGTGTAACAGTCTACTCCCAGGCACGAAGCTATGCGATCGTTGACCAATCAATGCGATCGCATAGAGTAATGGAACTGACACCAGCAAAATGCAATTGCACCAGATTTTTACACTTTAACTCACCCCGTTAGCTACCCGAAACTCACCCGAGCCCTCGGGTCTCAAAACCAAAACCACACACGACTCCCAAAACATCATACAGACTTGTTCAAGCTTTTAAATCATCAAAANTTTCTTAAAACTTCATAAAGCTTAACTTTTCCAATTTTGACCCCAAACACGTCATTTCAAATCCGTTTTACACCAAATTTAACATATGAGTCAAATAACATATATTAAACCTGTTCCGGGCTCCGGAACCATAATACGGGCCCAGTAGCACGATTTTCACATAATTATTCATTATCAAAAGCCTTTATTATTTTCAGAAAACAATTTTCCTTTAAAAATTTATTTCTCGGGCTTGGGACCTCGGAATTCGATTCCGGGCATACGCCCAAGTCCCATATTTTCCTACGGACCCTCCGGAATTGTCAAATCATGGGTCCAGGTCTGTTTACCAAAAATGTTGACCAAAGTCAACTTTATTCAATTATTTATTATAAGAACTCCATTTTTATCATATTTTCATATAGAAGCTTCCCGGCTACATGCCCGGGCTGCGCACGCATATCGAGGTGAGATCAACGGAGGCTTTCGGTGCCTCGGAACACAGATATAGCTAAAATTACTTAGGATGACCTTTTGGGTCATCACATTTTACTTATTAGACCAGTGGTGTCTTGACTAGTCCTCGTCACTACTTCACCGAGGTTAGTCTTGATACTTACTCGGCACCGCTGTGGTGTGCTCATACTACCCTTCAGTGCATTTTCGTGTGCAGATCCGGGTAATTGTTGTTATTAGTTGCGTGGATCTTTGACGAGGAGACTCAAGGTAACCTACTGTTGTGTTCGAAGGCTTCGCAGTCACCTTCTTGTATTTATTATTCATACACTGTTGTATTCATTCTGAACAGTGGCAATTAGAGGTTTTGAGTAAATTCGTAGAGCTTATGACTTGTATTTTACCGGGTTTTGGGAAATTGTAAACTCTGTCAAGATTTCTATATCGAGACTATTATATTTCCTTTATTATTGTTGTTGTTCAGTGAAAATGTTAGGCTTACCTAGTCCTAAAACTAGGTGCCATCACGATAACCAACAGAGGGAAATTTGGGTCGTGACACCAATTGGGTGAAGAAAAACTCGATATGCTTAATACTCCTACTTGTTGTTACGTGTGCTTAATTACTTGATTGAGTATGTTTCATTGTTGATAATATATAAAGGTGTTGAAAATGAATTGAATGAACTAGGAAAGAGTAATTCAAGAATAATTGGTGTATTGCTTGTTTATGACTTTGATGTGTGTTCCTACAACTGGTTGGTATGCCATAATCTTTGAGAAGAAACCTTTTGTGTTTAAAGTTTCAATTGCTGATGTACTTTATATATATGATTTCTAAAATACTTTGCATGTTGGATATGAGTGGTGATTCTTGTAACTGAAAGAAGAGAAAGTATGGAATACGAAATACGACCATCGTGCCATGAATAGAGAAACTTGAAAAAGGCCCAAAGAGCCGAGGAAATATTGCTATTGTGAGAGGTTGAAATTGCTAACAAACATTTGTACAATGTGAACGACTTCTGAGATGGATACATTTATGCATATGTGTTACCTTTGTGTGCAAACTAACTAAAAATGTTTTTGGGAGTATCATTAGCAAAACCGAGGAAGGGTGGGTCATAAGACCCACACCTGAAACTGCACGTGCCGGTGTAGGGGTGGATTATGGATTGTGGATTGTGATGGTTCCCCTTAATTGGGATGAAATTGGTACCTGTGAATTGGAAAATGAGAGAGACCAACCCACACGGCATATGTGGGAAGGCGGCTTACCTTATCGGGTTGAGATCAGACTCCATGTTGCGCACATGGTGGTACTACTCCTTTAACAACTTTCTTTCGCATCATATGTCAAACCATATTGTCCATGGGGAGATGGTCTAGCCGATCGACCGTGATCAGACGTCGTGCTAACTAAGACTGTGGAATATAGGTGCTCATGCTCTCCCAGCCAAATGTATATATATTTCTACACACACACACACACACACACACATATATATATATATATATATATATATATATATATATATATTAACTATTTTTGTACACCGAAAATTGTTATGCTTCAATTGGCTATTTGAATATTGTTGGTTGTGACTTGTTGTTTCTATGTGTTGTGTTTGCCTCTATTGATACTCTATTTTGAAAGAGGATTTTTGGTTGTACATACTAGTACAATTCGATGGTCCTAATTTCCATTTTGCCGGGGGAGCTACATCCCTTTTATGGATGTAGGTAACTCTATAGCTGGTAGCGCAGATCGCAGGTAACGGTGCCTTCTGCTTCTCCCCGCAGCAGTTTTGGTAAGTTGCGCTTCCTCCTGGGGTCATGTGATGTATTTGTTGTACTTCTTTTGTAAAAGTCAGTAAAGTTTGAGGTATAGCCGGTGCCTTGTCACCGCATGTTCATATTTTTTCTCAGTTGTATTTAGAGGCTTCGTAGACAGGTTGTGGGTGGCGTCGGGTATTGGAATTAAACTAGAAATATTAGTGTTTGGAAAATATGTTTTTCATCATATCTATAAAAATTGTAATATTCTGGATATTATGTTTGAAACTGCTAATGAAAACAAAATGGAAGTTAATGAAATATTTATAAAGTATGATTGATAGAATTTATCTCCTTGTTATTCATAAATTAATTTTGGGTAGAATGAAACCTAGCAGGTTTGCTCTACTCGGTTGAGCGCCGGTCGCGCTCCTTGGTTTTGGGGCATGACAGAAACAACGCTAAATCTAAAACTCACACCCCAAAACCTATTGGATCAAGTTTAAGAACTTCAAGTTCTAGAATTAGCTACAATGCGCCGAACCTACCTATACTACTCGAAATGACACCAAATTTTGCGAGCAAGTCATAATTGACATAAATGAAATATTCCCGGTCTCGGAATTTCCGTTTGGACTTCGATAACACAAAAACACCTTCCAAACCTCAATTTGAACTTAAGGAAACTCTAATTTCACTATTTGGCGCTGAAACGATCCCGGGTCATCCAAAACTTGTTCCGAACATACGCCCAAATCTGAAATCATCATACGATTCTACCGGAACCTTCGAATCTCGATTTCGAGGTCGTTTACTAAAAATGTTGACCGAAGTCAAACTTGGCTTTTGAGGCCAACCTTAAGGAACCAAGTGTTCCTATACCACTCCATCCTGCAAATCTCGAACCACCCGTCCCCACAAGTCATAAATAAGCAAAAGAAACTACGGGAAGCTACTTTTAGGGGCACGGGGTCCTAGAACACAAAACGACTGGTAGGTTCATTACATCTGGGTTGGAATCAAAAGGGCGAAGGGAGTACGATGCTAGGGTTTCAAAAGAGAAAGGGGAGGGAGATGAGAGAGTTTGAGGGTGGCGGGTAGGTGGAAATGGGTTAGGGTTAGACGAGTAGGTTAGTTTAAAGGGGTGGGGTGAGTGTGAGTCGTTGATCTTCAGAGATCAACGACTGGGATTTTAAAGAGGGAATTAGGTCGGGGATTGAACGGGTATGGGTCTGGGTATGAACGGGTTAAGGGTATTGGTCTAGCTTATTGGGCTAGGTTATTGGGCTAGGTTATTGGGCTGGGGTAATTAGGTTATGGTAATTTGGGTATGTAAGTAATTGGGTTAGGAGCGAAATTAAATTCGAAAATGCCTAGATTTTAAATTAAATAAGTAAAATAATTTATAAAAATAATTATTAAATAATAAAAATGTCATTTGTGCATGAAAATGATTTAAATCGATTACTTAACATTATAAAATTATAAAAAGTTATTTTTCTGTGTAGATAATGTAATTATACATATATGTGTATTGCATAATATGCAATTTTATCCTAAAGATGCAAATATAATTATGCATAAAAATGTTTAAAGCTTAAAATGAATAAAAATGATAAAAATTGAATAATAAATCATTATAACATTATTTGTGAAGCAATCAATAATTATTTGTATAATAAAAATGCAGGAATAAATTGATTAAAACCTTTCAAAATTATGTAAAAATACTTGATTATGCTCATGCACTATTTTGACGGTATATATGTATTTTAAAAATATATGTGGAAAAAAGTGGGTATCAACAGCACCCGCTGTGCTCTGACGTGGATAGCTCAAAAGTTGAGGCACTACTTCTGTGCCCACACCACATATCTCATATCAAGGATAGATCTTCTAAAATACATTTTTCAGAAACCCATGCCTACAGGGAAGTTGGAAAAATGGCAGATACTATTGAGTGAATTCGAAATCATCTATGTAACTCAGAAGGAGATCAAGGTATAGACATTAGCGGATCATTTGGTAGAAAATCTTGTTCGAGGAGAATACAAATCGCTGAATATGTATTTTCCCGATGAAGAAGTATCATTTGTAGGGGAATATATCGCTGAAACCTACGACGGTTGGGGAATGTTCTTCGATGGGGCTAAAAATTTAAAAGGAGTGGGTATTGGAGCTGTTTTGGTATCAAATACATGTCAACATTATCCGATATCTAGGAAACTCCGATTCCCGTGTACCAACTATATGGCGGAATATGAGGCTTGCATTTTGGGGCTCAATTTGGCCATTGACGTGAACATTCGGGAATTGCTGGTAATTGGTGATTCAGACCTTTTGGTACATCAAGATCTAGGGGAGTGGTCTTGATACGCTCAATTTACACCTTAAAAGAATGTAAGCGATCGTTGTCAAATATAGTAACCCAACAAGGTTGGGGTCGAATCCCACAGAGAACAATATGAGGGCGTTTAGGAATGCTAGAGAATTATTGCTTATCGCGCAGTGCCAAATAAATACGATTTTGATGTAGAAAATTGTGTTATAACTAAATGCGAAAATATAAACTGCCCTATAAAGCAATTAAAATGATCGATGGCAACAAGTATCGATGCTTCGGGTATTATACTCGAGTAACGATCCGATGTATTTCACGATTTTACAAATGTGAGAGGGTAATGTTAATTAGCCACTGATAATATTTCTTAATTAGCTTTTCCCAAAGACTAACAAGACTTCCTAATTGAATTATCCCTAACCCAATTAGGAGATTAAGCACTTCCGAGTTTGGCTACAAGTAGTTCAATCCTATCCCTAGGTCGAATCTATAAAATGAGGGTTAAATCCTCAAGTTCTTGTTAATTAATCTTTCCCAACCCCAAATAATCTTTTCCAAAACTAATTCGGAGTTAATGGGCGAGTCCTAGGGTTAGCTAATCCCTTTGGAAACATTAAAGAACAAGAATAATTAAAATAACAAACACCCACTTCACAAATATATGAAAATCATTCAATACATAAGCACAACAAGGTATTTAATCCACACTTTAAATATGAATATTCCCATAAGCCATATTCAAGCTTTGGAAAAATACTACACACTTAGATATTCAATACAAAACAAGGAAATGAAGAAATAAACATAAATGGGTAAGAAATACTTAACCACAATGGTGAAATCTTCAAGACCCAAGTGTGTGTGCAAATCCCTAGCTTCAAAAGTTGTTGTTATCTACTCAAAATATATTTACAAGGCTCTAAATATGTTCAAAAGATGTAAAAAAAATAGTTTTCCAATCGATCCCTAAGATGTTGCCAAGGTATGCTTTTTATAGAGGGCCAAAAATTCGAGTGAAAAGTGGACAAAAATACCCCCATCAGGGCTGATATGCGATCGCATCGCTGTCGCATATCAGGGACGCGATTCGCATCTTCACTCTTTCCGTCGCACATCAAAACCCTAAGTCCCATAGGGTCGTCGCATTTGAGATATGCGGTCCGCATTAGTGATATGCGGTCGCATTCGTGCGTCGCATTTACAATGTAGCCTCAGGCATCAGATGGTGATGCGACTCAAATGCGAACCGTATTTGCGATATGCGATCGCATATTCGACCGCATTTCACTCATTAAACTTGACTCATCTATCTGTTGCGGTATGCGATCTCTGGGTCCGAAATGCGATACGCATGTTGCATATGCGATCGCATTCGGCCATTGCTCCCCTCTTTTCTCTTCTTTACTCT
>MDKH01095360.1:0-12504 GCA_005239495.1 Nicotiana undulata
ATATATATATATATATATATATGGGATAATACATAATTATCCCATTGGGGTTGTATCGAAATTTCAGTTGCACGCCTTAAATAAACGGGTGTCCTATGACCCCCATGTTCAATACTTTAAGTGAATTAAAGTACTACTTGGTGAGTCAGCTGGCACACATCGTGTCTGCACATTTTTTGAGCGCTTGAATAATATAATTTTGACTTTCATGCCTTATTTAACGGTCACATTCGATTAGGTTAATAATTCAAAGTCTTTCTCTTCTTTCACACCCACATTCATCATCCATTGAAGCTCCATTTTGATGAATCGAAAGTTTTTTTTCTTGAATTGCAACCTTCTTGTATAGTATTAACTTCTCCTCATCAATCTCTAATTTTCTTAATTATATTTTACAGATTGTTTTTAGGGTTCTCGATTAAAATTAATATGGGATAATTCTTTATTTTTCAATGTTTGAAATGGCAGGAATCAACTTGAATCAACTTTGTATGGACGAGCATGACCCAATGTTGAATATGAAGGTGCGCTGCAAGCATGGAGATTTGCTGCCATTGCAAACTTCTTGGTCGAGTAGGAACCTTGGAATACGGTTCCGGTCTTGTCCATATTATGGTGTAAGTATTTGGGCAATTGGATTGATATTCTCCTATTTTCTGGTTAATTTGAAATGATTTGTATCTCTTCAAATTTCAGACCAAGTCTTGTAAATTTTTCGATGGAGGGATGATGCTATTGATGAACGTTTTAGGTTTGTCCTTCCGCGGTTGGTGAAAAAATTGAGGGAGATTGAAGAAGGATTAGCAAATTATGAATCATTGAAGACTCAATTGGTGGAAATTGAGCATGGGATAGAGAATGAACAATGGACGGAGAAGATGAATCACAACTGAAATTTTAATAATAGGAAGGGCATCTTATGTATTTTGTTGTATCTGATTATATGTTATCTGTTTATTTAGTAATCGTTCAAATTCTATGTAGTTTGTTGGAGTTACTCTCCAGTTTTTGTGACATTAAATGTAGTTCGGAGGAGTTAATCTCCAGTTCTTTGTAGTTTGTAGGAGTTAATCTCCATTTTTTGGTTGAACAACAATGAATGGAACTGGAGTTTGTACATATATGCTGCCTGTGCGTATCAGTTTTAAGAAAAATGGACGACATTAAGTAAAGCAATATCAAACAAATCATTTGCTGCATGTGCGTAGTTACAAGAGAACAATGAAGAACATTAACCAATGTAATACCAAACAGATCATTTGCAACAAGTAGTGTGCATAATACATAGTCTGCTATAAGAAGAATAATTATCCAACAAAAGAAGTGCAATACCAACAAAAGAAGTGCACAATACAATATTAACAAAAGGTAACACCTAATGTGCATAATACATAGTCTAAGTAGTTAAAGCTTCTAATTTTCAGATGTTGTGTTCTGGCTTGCATTCTTTGCTGCAACATCCCTCTTTGACCTTGTTTGAATTTTTTTATCTTCCCTCATTTGTTGTAGTCTCCTTGAAGTTATTGTTGCTTTTCCTTTCCATTTCAATCATGGTCTCGGCTGATATCCAGTGTCTCCAGTAACAACTGCTGAACTTGTAACTGTTCTTGCTCCAAGATTCACAACCCTTTCACTTGGTAGGCCAGGCTACAAGAAAGAAGAGCAATGATAGTTAACCTAAGTTTGATTGTCTAAAAAAAAAATTAAAGAACAACACTAAATACTTACATTGAAAGTAGTGTATCCACTTTCAGCAATGATTAAACCAACCCCTACCATCCTTGGCCTTTTAAAAGGGCCAGAACCAGTTGGATTCATTCCCTTTTCAGCAGCATTGTTAGCAGACCCTTGTGAACAATTAAACAACCCCCGCAAGCCACCAGTTCCCCTTCCCCTTCCTCTTCCTCTTCCAGAAGCACCTGGTGAACCAGCAAGTGGTGCACTTCCCCTACCCCTACCTCTTCCAGAAATATTTGTTGAACCACAAGATGATGAAGTTGCAGCAGTAGGTGGAGCCCTTCCCCTCCCTCTACCTCTTCCTCTTCCAGCAGAAGTAGAAGATGTTGAAGCAACACCAACAACAGATGTTGAAGTAGTAGCAGTAGAAGATGCTGAAACGGCAACAACGACAGATACTGAAGCAGCAACAGATGCAGTTGATGAAGCAGTAGCAGAATCAGATACTAAAGCAACAGCTGGACAACCTCTCTTATTGTGTCCCTTTGGTTTACACAAGCTGCAAGTCACTTGGTTCCCACACCTACTCAACTTTCCTGTTTTCTTGGATTCATTGGCTTCTTTCCTTCTTAGTGTTTTTGGCCTCCCTGGCATTGACTTGATTTCAGGAGGTGCTACTTGTGGATTTTCAGATTGTGGCCACATGTCCATACCATTCATTGGTTGAATAAAGTTTGAATAAGTCTTGAGGTAGTTTTTTTTGTTATACCAGTGAGAAACATACCTTATAGGCTCCAGTTGCTTGAAATGCATTGCTGCAATGGCATGTTGGCAAGGAATGCCGCTAAGCTTCCATGCTCTGCAGCTACGGCTAAAATTATCCATACTCACAATGTGCTTCTTATATGAGCCTTCCTCTACTGCATACCCATATTCACCACTCCAATGAATTGTGCATTTCATTGACTTTGAAATATTTTCCTGTAAAATCTTCACAGCCATAGGAGATATGTCAGTAATCCATGTATTTGAGAAGTCTCCTAAATGAGAAATCCTCTTCATTATCTTCAATCTAATCTCTTCAAGCATTGTAATTATTGTTTTGTGCCTATCAACTAAAATCCATGCATTGAAGCTCTCAGCCATATTGTTGTCTATCACATCACACTTTCTAAACTCTGAGAAATAAACCATACACCACCTTTCTTTGTTATAGTACAACAGATCCTCAACAATTCCCCTACCTAACATGTTAAGTTCATCCAGATTCTTCTTCAATTCAGCTTCATATGTAGATTTTTCACACCTCCAAAATGCATTCCTTATTTCAATACCCTTCCAGTTTTTTGACCAATTAGGTAAGATGTGTCTGACACACATCCTATGTTCAACCATTGGTAGAAACTCTCTTATTGCACAATCCAGTCCCTACAAGAAAATAAAGAGTTAACAAATCATCAGAAATCAGTTATCAAAAAATAAAGAAAATAAATAAAGGAGATGACATCAGAAACCAGTTATGGAAAAAAACTAACCTTTTGCATATCAAAAATTAGTGTCAGATTTGTGCCATCTCCTAGGTGAAGATCATGTTGCACACACTTCACAAACCATGACCATGTACTTGCATTTTCATTCTCCACAACAGCCCAGGCAATGGGAAGTATTTGATTATTTCCATCTTTACACACATCCACCAATAATTGTCCTTTACATACCCCCTTTAGAAAATATCCATCCAAACCAATATACCTTCTACAAACAGACAGAAATGCTTTTTTCAAAGCATCAAAACAGACATAGAAGGACAGAAACACAAGCTTACCATTTGCATCTCTCTCCCCAACTTTAACCACACAAGTGCTACTTGGATTCGTTCTTAGTATTTATCCCTATAATCATAAATTCTATTAAATTCAGCAATGTGGTCACCCATTATTTCTATCAACATCTTGGCCCTAGCTATCCTAGCAGTTGTCCTGCCAACATGAATACCTAACTCTTTCCTTATAGTCTCTTGAAAATTAAAAATTCTTATGTTTGGTTGTTCAATGATTCTGTCCCTAAATCGCTTGGCCAAATATTTGGAGTCGCAAAGAGAGTTTCTGGTAGTTTCTACACACTTGTGAATTGGGTAGTATGTTTTAACCATAAAGTTATTACTGTTACCATCAACACTTGTAAACAATAATCACTTACATCCCTCTTTGCAACACTTCACTCTAACTCTACCAGGTTCATTCACATACTTTTCAATCTGTTTCTTCTCCTGAATTGCATATTTTGTCACTGATTCTCTAAACTTCTCAACATTCTCAAACACAAGTCCCAATTCCCAGACAATCTTCTCACAAGTAGGATCAAATATAATTCTTTTAGTATCCTTCTTCCTCTTGAAAGCTTTTACCTTCTGTTCAACTTCTTCAACATCTGCCTCATGATTTGTTTCAAAACTGCCTGCTTCAGAACTCCCATAGTAAGGTTCATCACCATAAAAAATACCATCTAAGTTCCTTTTTTGGCCTGGAATTTGTTGGACAACAACATGCTCATCATATCCTAAATCTGGTTTTGATTTAGGACTTTCTCACCCTTTTTTTCTCTGAAAAGACCTCCTCTCTTGCCTGAAATCTCTAAACTCTTCATGCACATCAGTACCATAGTCTTCAACACCTTCTTCAAACAGCTCATCATGTTCAGAAGGTGAGCTACTTTCTGTAGATTTATCAGATTCACCTTCTTCTAAAACATCTTCATCAACTTCTATTTGGTCACCCTCAAAAGTTTGTTCTCCAGCAGGGGTAGGGCTATTTTTATTAGGGTTATTTGGGTTTTGGGCAACCTCATCTGTTGGATTTTGGGCAGCCTCATCTGTTGGTGCCTCACTAGTCAAGCCCTCACCAGTTCTAACCTCCTCAAAAGCAGCATTAGATTCCTCATCAACCACCCCAGCATCATTAAAAGACACTCCACTACCAGACACAACACTATATTATAACATTGGGGGGACCATAATAGGCTCATCACACATGTGAGACACAAATATATCCAAAGAATCCCTATTTTCAAGGGCATCAACAATTACACAAATGTCCCTATCAGTTTTAACTTCAATCAAATTGCCATGGAAGGGTGACCTTACATAAAATGAGCAAGCAGTAGTATAACCAAGTTCTTTAATATAGTCTCACAATTCAAAAAATGATATTCTATCTGTGTCAAAATCAAAATACTCTGTTAAACAGCCACCCTCATAACTTGGATTAGGACCAAACACAATTGTACCCCCATGAAACCACCTCAGTGTTACAAGAGTAAAAGCCATTCAACAATTCTGCAATTCAATTACAGAATAATTTAGTTACTTACCCCAGATTATATATAAACCCCCAACCTAAAAACAAAACCTAACCTAGATGCCAATATGCAAAATCATACAAAATCGGAACAAAAACAAATATTAAACAACTAACAACATACTAACACACAAAATATGATCAGAAATAGTGCAAAATATCTTACTCGTCATAGTCGGAATGACTCTTGATTGTGTTTAGAAAGTCAGAAATCCAAGAAGTTCAAGCTTCGATTTTTTCCTTCAAGCTTCGATAATCGCCCTAAAGTATCGATTTTGAGTTGAAATTTCACTTCGCATTGGGAATTTATAGAAAAATCATCCTAACTTTGGAGGGATCGAAGAAAAGATTTAGGGGATTTAGAGAAGAGAGATGGAATGGATGTAGGGCTTGGTGTGATAATCAGTATACTAACAGGTTATGTGTTAACAAAGTGAATTAACCCATTGTGGATTAAAAAATAAAAGGAAAAATAAAAATAAATAAGGGTGCATAACACGCTCCTGGTTTTAACTGAGGTTGTGTGCCAGCTGACTCACCAAGTAGTATTTTAATTCACTTAAAGTTTAGACAGGGGGGTCATAGGACACCCGTATTTATAAGGGGTGTAACTGGAATTTCGATATAACCCCAATGGGATAATTATGTATTATCCCTATATATATGTGATGACCAAAAAGGTCATCCCGTGTAATTTTAACTAAATATGTGTTCCGAGGCCCCGAAAGCCTCCGTTTATCTCACCTCAATTTATGTGTGCAGCCCAGGCGCGTAGCCGGAGAGCCTTTATGTGGAAACTGATAAAATGTTGAATTTATGATAATTAATTGAATAAAGTTGATTTTGGTCAACATTTTAGGTAAACGGGCCTGGACCCGTGATTTGTCGGTCCTGGAGGGTCCGTAGAAAAATATGAGACTTGGGCGTATGCCCAGAATCGAATTCCGAGGTCCCGAGTCCGAGAAATGAATTTTTAAAGAAACATTATTTTCAGAAAAATATAAAGGCTTTTGAAAATGAAATTTGATGTGAAACTGGTGTTATCGGGATCGTATTATGGTTTCGGAGCCCGGAACAGGTTCGATATGGTTATTATGTGTTGTCTGTGAAATTTGGTAAGAAACAGACTTAGTTTGACGTGATTCGGACTAAAAATAGAAAATTTGAAAGTTATGAAGTTTTGAGAAATTTTTATAGATTTTAAGGCTTAATTCAGTGTTTATGATGTTATTTTGGTGTTTTGATTACTCGAATAAGTCCGTAGGATATTTTTGAGGTTGTGTGTATAGTTGGTTTTGAGCCCCGAGGGCTCGGGTGAGTTTCGGGTAGGTGTCAGAGTGCAAAAAGCTTTAGAAAATCTGGTGTAAATGCTGTCATATGGTGTCCAGGGATTTACCCTATACGAACGCACTCAAAGGGGTGCGAACGCACAGGGTTATAGAGGTCAGGGTATTTTTATTCAGTGCGAACGCACCCTTCAGGATGCGATCGCGGAGTGGGGGACAGAGTATACTATGCGAATGCGGAGGGCAAGTCGCGAACACATAGCCTTAGCGGGGGGCCTGGGGGCTGGGTAGTGGCTAGCCTGTGCGAACGCACCCATGGTTGTGCGAATTCATAGACTGGTGAAGTTAAGCCTGTGTGAACGCACCACCCAGGTTGCGAACGCACAGAGTATTTTTGCCCAGTCATTTTTAAAGGTTCAAAAACAGAATTCATACGGGATTTCACCCAAAGTTCATAACCCTCTTCTTCTCCAAACTCCATAGACGATTTTGAAGCAATTCTTCCACCATAACCTTTTAGGTAAGTGGTCTTTAACTTGTTTCTTTCCATTTTTCTTAAACACCCACTAGATTTTAGGCCTAAAAACATGAAATTAAAGGTAGAAATTGGGATTTTGGGTAGAGTTAGGGCTTTTTGAATTTTTGGGAATTTGACCACGTTTTGGGGTCGGATTTCAAAACAAATTATATATTCGGGCTCGTGGGGGAATGGGTGACCAGGATTTGGTCCGAACCTCGTGTTTGGACCAAGCGGGCCCGGGGTCAATTTTGGAATTTTCGGAAGAATGTTGAAAAATCTATAATTAGGCTTTGCATTTAGATTTTTGAGTAATTATTGATGTTATTGAGTCAATTATATCTAGATATTGTTGTTTCAGAGTCAGATGCGAGAGAAAAAGCGGTGTTAGAGGTTTGATTTGCATTCTTGGAGTCGAGGTAAGTGTTTGGCCTAACTTTAGCTTGAGGGAATAGGTGTTGACTCGTATGTGCTTCTTGTTTTTATCTTGTTCAATGTATAGGTGAGGTAACGAGTACCTATATATTATTTGTCAAGCATGCCCGTGAGTCGGTTTTTATGTATTACATGTTTTTCTTCGATATTCATTGCGTTATGAAGTAGATTTCATTTTGGAAGTTATTCAATTGTTGAAAATACTTGATAAAGGACATGTGATAAGTTGTTTTCAGTTGAGGATTGTTTTTATTAAGTTATATACTTGGATGAGATTGGTTATAGCTGAGTCCCTTGCCGGGACGGTAGTATTTCGGTTGTTGTTTCCCTTGCTGGGTTATTATGAATCATGTTTCCTGCTGTTGATTTTCTTGCCAAGATGTTATTTTGTTATTGTTTGGGTGAGGAAGAGTGTAAAGCACGAAGGGTGATGCCGTGTATTCATTTCACTCATTGCATTGTGAGGAAGAGAGTAAAAGCACGAAGGGTGATGCCGTGCCATGATTTTACATTTAAAAGCCCGAAGGAACATGCCGTGCCCTTTTATTTATTTATTGCATTGTGAGGACGAGAGTAAAAGCATGGAGGGTGATTCCGTGTACTTGTTTTGGTAAGGATGAGAGTAAAGCACGAAGGGTGATGCCGTGTACATATTTGTTTGTGTTGTTACTTCCTGTTTACTTTACTCTTCTATATTGTTGCCTTGCTCAGTGATTCTTTACTTTTATCCCTTGTTTTCCCCATTATTTGTCCCCTGTCTTGCCGTACTTAATTTTTTATTTCCTGTTATTCCCTGTTATACATTGTAGAACTGTACAGGTAAATTGTTATTGTCGTGTCTAGCCTCGTCACTACTTCGCCGAGGTTAGGCTCGACACTTACTCAGTATATGGGGTCGGTTGTACTGATGCTACACCTGAACTTCTTTATGTTGTGCATATTACGGAGCCAGACCCAGTGGACACTGATAGAAGGAGTATCCTTCAGTCCACATAGGCGACACCGAGGTAGTACCGCAGACGTTCGTGGGCCTTGGCGTCACCATCTATATTTTCCTTTCTGTCTTATTTTTTTTTCCAGACAGTTGTACTTGTTCATTTCAGACTCTTGTTGTAGAAATCTTAGACTGTTCGTGAGATTTGTGACACCAGTTCTGGGGGCTTATGTACGGAAATTTCATAATATTTATTACATTAAGTTGATAAACTCATAGCTTCCGCATTCTTATTTAACTGTTCATGCTTATTGTTTTCCTTTTTGATTTCATAAATAAAGAAAATAGTAAATCTAACCAAAAATATTGGCTTGTCTAGCGGGTTCAACGTTATACGCCATCACGACCTGAAGAGGGGCTTTCGGGTCGTGACAAGTTGGTATCAGAGCACTAGGTTGCTTAGGTCTCACAATTCACGTACAAACTTGGTAGAGTATGAGGGATCGGTATGGAGACGTCTGTACTTATCCCCTAGAGGCTGCAAAGTTAGGAATAACTTCACTTTTTCCTCTTCTCTGTCGTGCGATTTGAATTCTAAATACTGATTGAGTTTCTATTCTATTCTCTCGCAGATGGCGAGAACACGTGCTTTCTCATCTACCGATCAGCAGCCCGATCCTCCTGTTTCAGCTCCTACGAGGGGTCGAGGATGAGGCTGAGGCCGTGCTAGAGGCCGAGGCAGGGGCAGCAGCAGCCCCAGTAGAGGACCCACAGGTAGACTTTTCCGGTGAGATTCCTACTCAGACGGTTCCAGTTGGACCAACTCAGGTCCCAGAGGGGTTCATTGCCACCCTGGTTCTTCAAGATGCTCTTGTCCGCCTAGTGGGA
This sequence comes from Nicotiana undulata, assembly GCA_005239495.1. Classification (NCBI taxonomy): domain Eukaryota; kingdom Viridiplantae; phylum Streptophyta; class Magnoliopsida; order Solanales; family Solanaceae; genus Nicotiana; species Nicotiana undulata. Next base: position 9,094 of record MDKH01095360.1, read on the forward strand.
CTTATGGAGAGCGTGGATTAGGCCGGTCTTCTTCCTACTGCACCAGCCGTCTCTCAGGATAGGGGAGGGCCCCAGACTCCTGCTACTCGCACACCAGAGCAGTTAGCCACTCAATTCTTGACTCCAACACCTCAGACAGCTAGAGCAGCTCAACACGGTATTGTAGCACCTGCAGTTGAGGGAGAACCCATGTCTGATGCCCTATGGAGATTGGATCGGTTCACCAAGTTATTCCCTACTACTTTTACTGGTGCACCATCAGAGGATCCCAAGGATTACTTGGACAGTTGTTATGAGGTTCTTCGGAACATGGGCATTGTGGAGACCAATGGGGTCGATTCGCTACATTTCGTCTTTCTGGTACCGCCAAGACTTGGTGGAGAGACTATTGCTTGACCAGACCAACTGGGTCTGCACCTTTGACTTGGGCTCAATTCTCCGAGTTTTTCTTGGGAAAGTTTCTTCCCGTTACTCAGAGAGAGGACTATCAGAGGTAGTTAGAGCGCCTCCAGCAGGGATCTATGACTGTTAATCAGTATGAGACTTGCTTCATTACTCTAGCCCGACATGCTATCATGATACTCCCCACGGATCGAGAGAGAGTGAGGAGTTTTATTGAGGGTTTGGCTCAGCCCATTAGACTTCAGATGTCCAGAGAGTCAGGTACTGATATTTTATTTTAGGATGCGGCCAATGTGGCCAGGAGGATTGAGATGGTTTTTTCACAGGGCAGTGGTCAGGGGGATGACAAGAGACCTCGTCATTTCGGTCAATTCAGTGGCGCCTCATCTGGAGGCAGAGATTCTTTCGGCAGAGGTCATCCTCCTAGACCATACCAGTCGGCACTTCAGGTAACCCGCAGTGCACCACCAACTCCTATTAATGCACCACCAGCTCCTATCAGTGCACCACCGCTTCAGAGCTTCCAGGGTGGTTATTCGGGTCGACAGGTTCAGTTCTAGAGTCAGTAGCCTCAGCAACAGAGGTCTTGTTATTCTTGTGGTGTTTCAGAGCACATTGCCAGGTATTGCCCCCGAGCTTCTAGTAGTACTCAGTATCAGGGTTCCCGTGCCATGATTCCCGCACCAGGTGTACCCCCACCCCCTCAGCCAGCTAGGGGTGCAGGACGAGGTGCTAGAGGTGGAGTTCAGACTCATAGAGGTGGAGTACAGGCCACGAGAGGTAGAGGTCAGCCCACAGTAGGTCGACCTAGAGATGTTCAGGTTGGAGGGGCTCCGCCCCGATGCTATGTTATTCCAGCCAGGACTGAGGCTGAGGCCTCAGATGTAGTTATTACAGGTATGGTTTCAATCTGCAGCAGAGATGCTTCGATTTTATTTGATTCAGGTTCTACATTCTCCTATGTGTCTTCATATTTTGCCCCTTATTTGAGTATGCCCCGTGATTCTCTGAGTACTTTTGTATATGTGTCTACACCGGTGGGTGATTCTATTATGGTAGATCGAGTCTATCGTTCATGCTTGGTGGTTATTGGTGGTTTGGAGACTCAGGTAGATCTTTTGCTCCTTGATATGGTTGACTTTGATGTTATTTTGGGGATGGATTGGCTATCTCCCTATCATGCTATTCTGGATTGTTATGTCAAGACTGTGACCTTGGACTTGCCAGGAGTCGCTTGGAGTGGAGAGGGACTTCTAGTCATTCTTTCGGAAGAGTTATTTCATATATGAAGGCTCAGTGCATGGTCGAGAAGGGTTGTTTGGCCTATTTGGCCTATGTTCGTGATTCTAGTGCCGAGGTTCCTTCTATGGAGTCTTTGCCCGTGGTTCGTGAGTTTCCAGAGGTATTCCCTGCTAACCTGCCGGGTATGCCACCCGACAGGGATGTTGATCTTTTCATTGAGTTGGCCTCGGCAACTCAGCCTATTTCTACTCCGCCGTACCGTATAGCCCCGCCAGAGTTGAAGGATCAGTTGCAGGATTTGTTGGATAAAGGCTTCATTAGGCCTAGTGTTTCTCCTTGGGGTGTGTTGGCCCATGTCACTGAATGGGTTTTGAAGATTGACAAAAGGCGTCCAGTTGAACCAGGTCCATCATAGCATACACTTCCGAATGAAGCAGTTGGATCACTAATCGTACAAGTCTAGGAGATATCAGTGATTGCTAAGTATCAAAGAACTAAGAGAATGTCTCCTAATACGAAAAGGTTGCAAATTGATAAGCGAAGATAGAAGTTGCTTTCAGCTAGGACAGAAATAGAGGAAGGAAGTTGAGTTACAATCAAACTCGTTTACCAAGGAAGAGTTGGATCAGAATTGAATCATGGACCCAACAAACGGACTCTATAAATAATCAGTGTATTACTGCTGAAAGAGGAGACGCACAAGTGCAAAAGTGAATCAAGTTTTGAAGCAAAAGTTCTAGAGGTTTTGCAAGCAGAATTGTTGTGCGATACAAAGGCTACATCTCAACTAGAAGAAACAGTTTCATCGTTTGTATATTGAGTCTAGTTGATTGTAGTAGGAGTTTAAATACTATATCTTATCATCTTTCATAAAAGCAATTGTAATAGGTACAAATTGGTCAAGTTAAAGTTAGCTTGAATTCTGTAGAAATTAGCTAGAGTCTAGTTGATACAAAGAGGATTAGAGTTAGTCCTAGGATTACAAAAAAGTTTATTTTGTAAGTCCGTTTTTGGCTCAGAGTTTAGTGAAGAGTTTTGAGCAAATCCTACTGAGGAGTAGGTCGTGGTTTTTTCACCTTTTGAGCCAGGTGTTTTCCACGTAAAAATCTCTGTGTCTTTACTATTACTGCTTAATTATTCCGCAAATAGTAGTAAGTAGTAGACTAAGAAGAACCTGGTTCTTCTTAATAGACAACACTCGAAAATTGGGTACTGCACAATTAACTTATAAAATTGTGTAGTCTTGAAGTCTAAAACATCAATTGGTATCAGAGCAGGTTATCCTTGAAAAGGCTAACACCTAGGAAAATATCAAGATGAGTGCACCACCTGGGAACTAGGAAGGTCAATCAACTGCAAGGACACCACTCTTCAACGGTCAGTACTATTCTTGGTGGAATAATAGAATGAAGGATCACCTTATCGGAGAGGACTATGAACTCTGGGACATAGTCACTGATGGACCACTTGCAACAATGAAGAAAACTGCTGAAGGAGTAGATGTGCCTAAAATTAGGGCTGACTGCACAGCTGAGGATCTGAAGGAATGGGAGAAGAATGCCAAGGCCAAGAAGTGGCTAGTGTGTGGACTAGGCCCAGATGAATACAACAGAATCCAAAGCTGCACCACTGCCAAGGAAATCTGGGATACTGTACAAGTGGCACATGAAGGAACAACTCAAGTGAAGAGGTTTAGAGGTACACTGCTATACTCTTAGTATGAAAACTTCACTATGAAGGAAGGTGAAACAATTTAGGAGATGTACA
>MDKH01163240.1:0-25048 GCA_005239495.1 Nicotiana undulata
AAATTTATACAATATGTCTTTTGTATATGATTTATACATAGTAAAAATAAATTTCATACAACTGATTATATATTACACAATTTTATCTACACTTATCTACAATTTTCTTACATTATTTCTACATTTTCTCTACAATTTTGTAAATATAGTGCATATCACGTCTTCTTCTTCTTCTTATTTGACTTTCAAACTGAAATTTAGCAAAAATCAAGTCTAATCTTCACCAAAACCCCTCAAAATTGAGATATAAACTTCAAACCATATTCCCAATTGTTTGCCACAACACCCAATCCAAACAAATAATGATTTTTGAAAACCCAAATTCGAATTCAAAGCTTCAAATTATTTTAATGGTTATCAATGGTGGAACATCTGATCCTTTAACTTTGTTAGGGCTATTCGTTGAAGCTCTGTTGTTCTTCATTGAAAATCGTTGAAGCTAGCTTTGCAAAAGTCGTTAATGGGGGTATGAACTTTGAAGAAGAGTACAAATTTTGATTGATTTTTGAAGAAAGTACTTGCAAAATGCGTTAATGGATGGGTTAACAGTTTTTGGCTGGTTTTAGAGGAGAAAATCGTGGGTGATTGAAGAGGAAATAGTGGGGTGGATTTTAAATGTGTGGGTGAGGGAGTGTGATTTGGAGATAGAAACGTGGGGGAGTGAGAATATATGGTAGAGTTAAATAAGGAGACTAATTAATACCATTAAATCCCCTAAAATGTACATAAATAATAATTAGGTATATAAAAGATAATTATATTAAAAGTTGAGTAGGGAGGATAATATAAATTCCTATATGGTATAGAAATATAAAATTACTTATGTAATTTTTTCAATAAAATTCCCATGTTACTAATCCCGATATAACTAAAATCATAATACATTCGGCTATTCCGTTTTTATATTTTTATCTTTTGGGAAACAAAGGCAAGACCCGATTCGAAATTGGGTGACAAGTGAGCCCCATCACTTTCGCCCCGAAGAATATTCCTCGGTCGCCCTTTCAAGTTCAACTTTTTCGATTGAGAAGACTTTCACTAGTATTGCCGCTCTACTATAGAACGCCACCAAAAACGCCATTGTAAATCGCAGAAAAGAAGGGTTAATAGTAAGAGCATCCATGGCTCGCCAAGCCACCAGACTGATCGCAAATCTGTCAAAAAAGCTGAATTCTAGCAACCCCACACCCTCTGCATCTTCGTCCCTGTGGCAGCAGTACAGATTCTTTGGATCGCCACCGCCTCCGCCGGCTGTGTTCGTTGATAAGAACACACGTGTCATCTGTCAAGGCATCACCGGCAAGAACGGCACTTTCCATACCGAACAGGCCATTGAGTATGGCACCAAAATGGTACCCCTCCCCTCTTTCATTTTTACCTTTTATCGTATATACACATTCTAGTTAGTGACAGTTTGTTTGTGTAACAAAGATGGATCTTAAATTTTAGAGCAGTGGATGCATTAGTACCATTACACCACAATTTTAGTATAATTTTATACTAGTATGTTTTTACAGAAACTCAGTTATTTATAGTTTGAGCTGAAAGCAGCGGGTGTACCGGCACCTACTACATGCTGGGTAACATGGCGGTTTTGTTATTAGTTTTTTGATCCATGAAAGAGATAATAGTGAAATGAAGAAATGTAATTTTACTGCTTCGAATTTCCTTGAAGTCCAATTTTGTCGATCTCACGCACCCACTGTTCTATCAAAATGAGGCCTTAACGGATCTCAAATTGCTGATGATTAGTTGGACTTGGTTTACTGCTTGTTCATGATTCGGATAAGCCTTACCATTTTTGGAAAATTGAGTAGTTTATGACCTTTTCTTAGTTACATTTGAGAATGGTCTATATTTCAGTAATTATTCTTCAGTTTATATTTAAAGGATCATTAATTAGTTGTTATCTTATCCTCAGTAATTATTGATGTACAACTAGCTGCTGGTTCGTTTGTTTAAAGTTCTCACTATCTGGGGTCGGCAGCCTTGTAAAATCTGGATTCCTGGACTACAGTAGTCTGGAGTTATATTTTACTGAAACGGGAATTGTTATGTCAACTTCATTGTCTTTCAATTTATATGGTCATATAGCTCAATGGGAAGATAACCTGCAACTGTATGACCTCGGGATATTGACAAGATCCTAAATTGGATAAAGTATCTTAAGACTGAGCTCTCTTTCATTCCACCAAGTGTTGTATTAATTGTATAATTCTGTTAAACGGTGAATTTCTGTGGATAATGCTACAGTTTCAGTCAATTGATTTCTGTTTTACTTTCAAGATGAAACAAGTTGTTTCTTAACATTTTCTATTTCTTATGTGCACATTAGGGTCCATTAATGTTATACCTGCTTAGGTTACATATAATGTCTGAATATTTCATTTCAGAAAGCACTTTTAGGTGCTACGCTCACATTAGGGAAATGCAGAAACAGGCAGACAACCAAAAGCAAAACGTTTTCCAAGTTGAAGCTCTTCCAAAAAGTTGCGTAAGGTGTATGATTATTAGAGATTATCGATGAGACGTGCCAATCTTTCGGAGGATTAGTTTTCCAATAAGCAGTTGCATCTCATCTCATCCTTTTTGACACATTCTTGTGGTAGACTGCCTAGCCATAATAGCGTTATAGCCCGTTTGGCCAAGCTTCTAAAATCAGCTTATTTTGAGAAGTGCTTTTTCCAAAAGTACTTTTTAAAAATGTGCTTTTGGCGAGAAGCAGTTTGTGTTTGGCTAATTAATTTGAAAAGCACTTTTGAGCAGTAATTAGTGTTTGGCCAAGCTTTTGAAAACTGCTTCTAAGTGTATTTTTCTCAAAAGTGCTTTTGGAGAGAAGCTACTTTTTTCTGCTTCTCCCCAAAAGCACTTTTTTTCCTTCCAAAAGCTTGGCCAAACACCTCAATTTTTGGCCAAAAGTGCTTTTGGCCAAAAAAAAGCACTTTTGCCCCAAAAAAAGCTTGGCCAAACAGGCTATTAGCCCTTTCTTCTGGCTTATTTGTTAGCAGTTCTTTAAGGATGTCTATAATAGTGCTTTCTTCCTTTGGAAATGATTCGTACCGTAAGCATCATAGTTCTTTTGCTCATACTCATATCAAAAGTTCATGTATGATGCACATCTAAGGCTGTGACCTAGTGGTTAATAAATAGCCTAGTTGTCAATTAAGTGAGATGAAAACCATGGGAGACTAGGGCTCATATCCCAATAGATGCAAAAGATGCTGGGTGATTTCTTGTCAACTGCCTAAGCTTTGGTAGGCAAAATTACTCGGTACCTCTGCTGGTGGGAGGTAATAGGTATCCCGTGAAATAGTCAAGGTGTGCGCAAGTTGGTCCAAACACCATCGTTATCCAAAACAAAAGTTCTTACGATGTTTTAAACTCCTTGTGTCTTCAAGGCCTTCTCTTCGTTTTGTTTTCTAATTTTTCCTTGGGATTGTCACTGTTAGTAATGCTGCTAACTTGTTTAAGTTAGTTGGTATTATTTGCAGTCTTCAGATTGATTTCATTTGAGCATGTATTTACATTCTTTCTATTATTGAGCTCCTTATTCATTTCTAGCCCATGAAGTAAATGTGATTTTTTTGTATGATCTCTGCCTATTGTAGACAGTTTGTTCTTTAATGAAATTTGGAAAGTTTGTTTTTAATCATAATGGATATTGCCCCCCCCTCTCGTCTTCTCACTCTCTCTTTTTTAGAGACTTTGGAAAGAGATAGTTCTCTAGTGCTCATTTTGACTTTCCTTTGCTTAAATAGGTTGGTGGAGTGACACCCAAAAAGGGTGGTACAGAACATTTGGGGCTTCCTGTTTTCAATACTGTTGCAGAGGCAAAAGCAGAAACAAAAGCTAATGCTTCAGTGGTCTATGTTCCTCCACCATTTGCTGCAGCAGCTATTATGGAGGCCATGGAGGCCGAATTGGACTTAGTTGTCTGCATCACGGAGGGAATTCCTCAGCATGATATGGTAAGATACAAATCCATTGCTGGAACTCTGCTGCTTCCTTTTTTTTTCTGATTAAAGTTAAGTGAATTGTCTTTAAATTATAGCTGGAAAGTAGAGCTGGTGAATACATTCTACTCTACCCTTGCACAAGAATTTGGAGATATACAATTCAATGATTTAGAGACGTACAAAATCTTTTTGGTGAAATACAACGCGATGTAGTAATACATAGGTTTTCTTTTTACATTTCGTTCTTTGGAAAGAAAGTTGTCTCGATATTACATAGAAGGAAGTCGTCTTGAAAAACTTGCAATTATTTGAAATCAATGTAGACTTAACGAAAGATAGGGCACAATGGAAGAACAACATTTATGTAGGCGATACCAATTAGTTGAGAATATACTTTACTCATGTTAATATATTTCTTTGATAACCTAATATGTTTACTTTAGGCTCTTTTAGGGCAATACCTAACCTTAGTGGCCGAACATTCATTGTCTCTAATGACTTAGGATTGATGAACTTTTAATCCAATAGCATTTGTCGTGCTGGCATTGATCGTGTAATGCATTTCTTAGGAAGATGTGGTCTTAGACCGTTCAAAGGGTCCTAACTACGAATTTTTCAACTTAAAGTGTGTAATAGGTTGCCCGGAAAGAAAATGTGTGTAAAAGGAATTTTAGTGCTAGTTGGAGGGGATAGTATCTATTGAGCCATTAACCGTCCGTTTATAGTATAAACCATGGGACTTAATCCTGTTTGTTGTTATTTAGTTCATCCATAACTAGGGGAAACAAGTACTAGCCTAATGCCAATCTCTTGTGTAAACTCACAGATATGCGAACCTTATTTGTATCTCCCACCACTGTCTCACACTACTAATAACTCCTAAATACCTATTTTTTGTGACATCTATATATTATTTTCTTTTTTTAGTATGTATGTCTTTTTTCCCAACATCCCAAAGGCACCTTATCATGCACTTTCTCTAAGTTAATGAACACCACGTGTGGGTCCTTCTCCTTTGCCCGCTCGCTATACAATGTCACCAATCTAGTAAGAATATAGACTTTGTTATAGATCTACCGTGCATGAATTTAATCAGGTTCATACTGTCCTTAGGTCTATGCTCGATCATTCTTTCCTAAAGTTTTTATTTGGCTCATAAGTTTAGGCATAGAAGAAGTTCAGGAATAAATTCTCTGAGGAAGGAAAGACCCATATATGCGCAAAATGTAAGAAGTTTGGGAAGATAGAAGGCAGGAATAACTTCTTTTCTGATGACTAAATACACAATGACCCAAACTAAACTGTTCACCTACAAAGCGTGACAAGGGGTTAAGAATGCGAAACTAGACAACTGCAGCAACTTTAAAGATTGACATCAAATATCAACGAAGGCTGAAATCTAAAACTTTTTGTCATGATGGATGTGTTAAGATGCACATGGGCTGACTGATCCCCAAAAAAGAGCAAATGGGCTGAAATTGCATTAAAATGGGAAGGAACATCTCACATTAACATTTTTGTTCACCCTCCTTCATTTTTATTTGTTCAGCTTTAGTCATTTTGCTTGTGTATTTTATGTGTCACATATTGGTGCCGTCTTGTTGATTTATGTATTATTATTGTCATTAGGGGCAATATCGATATTTTTCTTCATCATGCAGAAAATGAAATTGTGAAAGGGGTTTGATCTCTTTCAATGTCCATTTAGAAAAGAAAAGAATGTTTTGGCCATAAGACATTTATAACATCTGTTTCACTACTACTTGAATTAGCTTTGAAGCTGCATTCCTAAGTATTGAATGCATTAAGATGAATTCTTGACAACTAGATTGGACAGGGTTTCTCAGAGCTGATTGCTCAACTTTACGGTTTAAACTCTAGTTTCCAGCTGCTCGACTCAACAAGAAAATACGAATAAAGGGAAACTACAATAAGCTAATTTTGATTGCAAGTAATAATCCCTTAGATGAGTTCTTCATCAAAAAAATAATCCCTTAGATGAGTTTATTTTCAGGGTTACATAAATTGGCTTTGGGGGTTATTATCCTTTGTTTTTGGGTTGATTCAGTAAATGCTATAATTGGGATTAGCTTATAATTGTTTTTGGGGGTTATTATCCTTTGTTTTTGGGTTGATTTAGTAAATGTGATAATTGGGATTAGCTTGTTAATTGAGCTTGTACCTTTTTGTATTTTCACTCTGTTATTCTCTCACTGGCTTGTTTTCTTTGCCTGGGTTTCCCGTGCAATTACAGGTCCGTGTAAAAGCAGCTCTCAAGAAGCAATCTAAAACTCGGCTGATTGGTCCGAATTGTCCAGGTATTATAAAACCAGGAGAGTGCAAAATCGGTATTATGCCTGGATACATTCACAAACCAGGACGTATCGGAATTGTTTCTCGATCTGGTACGCTGACATATGAAGCGGTAAGATTTATTCTCTGTAAAATTAGTCTATTAAACTTGTTTAACTGTACGTATTATGTGCACCCCTCATATTCATGATGAGCCGCTAAAGATCTGGAGGCTTAGAAGATTCTGACATATTTCCAAAAAATAAAGGATCTCTTAGATATTTCCTTTTTCCAAAATCCTACCTGTTTTCCAAAACCCTCACTCGTAGGGTCTGAAGGCGAGAAATATGCGAACGTTTGAAGGTATAGGAACAGCTTCATGTTTTTAGTGATTTTTGGTGTACACATGAGGTCCTCGTTAGACAAAAGATTGTTATTTTCCATAGTGGCCATTTTTTGTGTGTAGTTTTTTTTCTTCATGCTTGTATACAAGAGTGTCTTCCACATCAATAAAATTATATACCTCATCCACAAGAAAAAAGGTTTTAAAGCAGAGAGGGGAACGGGGGACACTAACTGTCACTGTGAAAGTGGTCGCGAATCTATGAGCAATTTTTGTGGTGCCAAGAGGACATAGCTGTGGTAAAAAGGTTAAAAGAATCTAGCTGAATGCAAACTTTGTGAAACATGAATAGCATGTTTTGCAAGGATATTATTTTTATTTGATGATCTATTATTGATCCATAAATCTCAGTCTCATTGCCGCTTCTAGAAGACATTGTGCTTATAGGTCATTGCTTAAACCCTTGATGGAGTTGTTTCTGCTGCTTAATTTTGAATGTATATCTGGCGAGACTGTGCCTTGAAGAGAAGAAATGAGAGGATTCAGATTCACTTTATGTTTGTCAAAGAGGGAGGGGTTGTTGGGTGCATTAACTGTTGCAGCAAAAGAAAAACCAATATTGAAATAGTATCACTTTTGGCACCATTACTAGAGGGGCAAAAAACTCTATTTGATTGAATTTTTGGCACCATCACTAGAGTGGACAATGAATGTAGTTGGCTAAAGATTTTTTGGTGGTCCGAAAAGATGCAGTGTCATTTATGTCTAGGGTATATATTTTGTCAGTAATTTATTGGCTAAAAAGTTAAAACCTTATTTCGAGTTTCTTTTCCCTCTTACTTTTTGAACTATTTCTAAGGGAAAAAGTAACTTGACAAATATGATCTCTAACCTTTAATATTTAGTGATGGTTGTTATTGTTTGAAGTGTCTATATTAACATTGTTAAAAGTGAGCTTAAGCTCAGAATCTGGTGCAATGGAGGCAATGTGTTTTGCCTAGCTTATGCGTGTGCTAGGCACACGTCACGAATTTGAATCCTTTCTGGTGCACTACGCTCTTGGTATTTAAATGGAAAAGGGTAGAGGGGTGGGCCATTAACCTTGGAGTTTCGAAGTTGGAACATTGGATTTCTTGGTTATAAAGAAATGAATGTGTTATGTCTAGTCATTGAATCTAAATTAGAAATTAAAGCTGTAGCTTTGCATCTGAATTTTTAAATTTAAAAGGTGATATTGTCTTTACATCATAAATTTCACATTGCAGCTTTTCTCAATTCTTTTGTCCATATAATTAGTGCTTGTATTTGTAGTATTTTTCTTGTTTTACATATACCTTTTTCTCATTTTTTATTTTTCTCGGCATTTTTACTGAAAGTGCACAATCTTTTATGGCGCTTTGCTCATAAAGTCCAGCAATCTTGATGCATTTCTGTGCCTTTTCCCTTTGATCATGTTATTCACTAAACATTTATGTGTTGGAATGTTAATAGGACTTGCTATATCTAGGAAGTCACCGGTCCTGGAAATAAATTTTCTAAGTCAATAATGCTGTTATTGCATGCATTATCAAAAAAAAGAAGCATGTTAACCAAATACTGGTCAATCTGTTTGTTTTCTATGGTCTTCTCATTGATGAGATTTAAGGTTCTCATCATTCAGTTCTCTATTTGTAAATGCGCCCTATCATTGTGAATGTTGGGAAGATAAAGGGATAACAAAATGTAGGAAGTGGTACCTAAAGAAGTCAAAAAGACCCCTTTTCAAAAAGTCTAGTCCTTGCGTGTGATATAATTTGGACATTTTCTCTTAGAAAATGGTATAGGGCACCATCTGATCTTCATGGGGAATGGTAATCTACTATATATATGTTCTTCTTTTATAAGCATTTTCCCCCCTGAATTATTCTTTTTGATATTTGTTTTTCAGGTTTTTCAAACAACTGCTGTTGGCCTTGGGCAATCAACCTGTGTAGGGATTGGTGGGGATCCTTTCAATGGTACAAACTTTGTTGATTGCTTAGAGAAATTTGTTGCTGATCCACAGACAGAAGGTAAACCTTAGTGAAGGATTAATTAATCTAAGTTTATTATAGATGATGGCCAGGATGACATGTTTTTCTTCTGTGTGGTAGTGTTATATGCATATCTTGGCAGAGAGTAGATGTCAAAACAAGATAGTTACTAATATTTTCCAGAATTACCAGATTTCTTAATTAAACTTAACATCTGTTACAACCAGAGTGCAATAGTGTACGGTAAGCAACAAGAATTTGTGGGGCAAATTTGCTAAAGGGCTTTTATGGGAAGAAGAAAATTTTCTTACTATTTACCTTGGCGATCATCCACCAATTGCCCAACCCAGAGAAAGAACTTTTGTAGTCCCTTATCACATTTATTTTCTCTAGAAATGGTACTTTTCTCCATAATGTTGTTAGACCTTGGGATTACTTTTCATTTACTTTACTATCTTTTCTTAATTAAAATTTGGTGGGTTGCGAATGTGTTTTACTTTTCCCAGACTTCTCTGCTGCCTTTAACCTATTGTTCCATTTATATGGAACTGACAATGACTCACTTATCAAAAAAGACAAAATATGGAACTGAGAATTAGATGATAAACAGAAGTTAGAAGATCTATGCATTATACTGAAGGGAGATTAGGATCATTCAATCTAATTATACATGCCCGTTGTATGACAGGTATTGTTCTTATTGGTGAGATTGGTGGCACAGCAGAAGAAGATGCTGCAGCGTTCATAAAGGTTCGTGATGATTGAAATATTTATGTCAGAGTAAAGTATCCCAATGTCAGGATTATACTGTTGTATATGCTGGCTCATTCAGCATTTTATGGAATAAATCATATGCTTTTTCATGGTAGTCCTTCTGTGGTGATGTGAATTTCTGTCCACCTTGGTTTGGAAAGTTATTTATGATATAGTCCTTGCCGTATTTATGAGTGCCAAGCTGTTACTGCCATATTGTCAAGAGTAATAGTTTTCTTACGTTAAGTACCAAGGATTTCCTTCAAATCCAGCACTATAAAATTTTAATGTGATGTATTTGGTATTAAGGAACTATATCATTCAAGGTATGCAGTATAGTGTTTATACTGCATCCACTGAAGTTAGCTGAAATAACTTTTAGTGATGATTGATTCATCAGCATTTCAGAATTTTGTCAGATTTAGGTAGTATATGTAAATGCGGTTCTTTTTTCTTCAGAAATATTTCTATACCACTTAAGTCTCAGGCATAGTAGGATTAAACTATATCACTCGTATTCAATCTCTAGATTTTATTTCAAAAGAAGAGGTATCTTAAGAAAAAATACCAGAAATCATATCCATGTTGAGGGTGCACCCCGCAGTGTTACGGTCAGACCTTTCCATAACATCATCCCTATATAACAACACTTCACTATAAAAGCCAAGATTTTTTGGAACCAATTTTCATGTTAAGTTATAATATATGTTCTCTATAACAACATTTCTCTATAACATCCAAAAATATTCGGAACAAATGAGGTTGTTATAGAGAGGTTTGACTGTATAAGAAACTAGACAAGATGGTATTTGTCCCAATCGGTACAAAATTCCTTACGGCTGAGGATGTTCTTGTCTTACCAGCTGTCAAGGTAAAAGAAGTAAAAGAACTCTACCTCTTGATCATGCTTCTTGATCTCGTCTTAGTCCGACAACCATATCAGAGATGTAACACCTTGCCATACACCAATAGTACACACTTCTTTCTATTATCTTTTCAACTGTGGTTTAAATAACAATATCCCCTCGTTTTATGTGTCCTTACACAACTGGGAATACCTTACCAGTGAATTCATTTCTCTTGTGACTGAAGATTTGCTGTCTCACTTCCGATTGGAATCTCCACGTTCCTATCTTCTTCCTTTTTATTGTGCTTTTTGAAAGGCCTAAAGTACCTCCAGAGTGAATTCTTAATTTCCACACCATTATGTTTTTGGATTCAACCTGTGCAAAGAGAACGTTCTTAAGACCAGATGTATTTGTGCCTTCTTTGACTGGCTCTTTTGTTGAATAACTTTTCTTGGTTCATCATTTTGATTTCCTTTCCATGTATAAGCGTGTGGTTATATCCCCTACACCCATAATTTGCCCTAGATTGTCTAACAGAGATCAAACCAATAATTTTAAGCTTTTGATCCTGCATCTGTATGCGCTGCTCTATCATTCCCTGTATTAGAATTCCGAGAAAGTTAACGGTGTGGCTGCTGGAGCATTAGGAGTTTTAGCTTCTCATATTTTAGAGAGGATGTTCAAAATCTTTGGCTGATTATTATGCTAGAATGTCTTAACATCCAGTTCTTGCCATGTCTCTGAGTTTAATAGCATTTTAAGCTGTGCTGAATAATATTTGATTCATACGATTTGTGCGGTTTTATGTATTTTGCTCCTGAAACAGGAAAGTGGAACTCAAAAGCCTGTAGTTGCTTTTATTGCTGGATTGACAGCTCCTCCTGGACGACGAATGGGTCATGCTGGAGGTACTGTGTCGGCCAACAACTTGCATGCATTAAATATTGACTCTGTAACCTTCGGTATTGATACTTAAATTGATCTGGGAACTGATTAAATTTGATTTTGGTTACATACAAAACAGTCTTATGGGAGAATCCCTCATTGGTCAAAATCGTATAATGGGTTGATTCTATGTCTGAACTGTGCCTTCCATTCCCATGCCCCCCTTAAACCAAAAAATAATGGGAATAAATAAAGAAGTAGATCCAAACTGTTTGTTCTTGATACTCGTGAGAACAATCTGCTGGTTATTGATCTTCGGAAGTACTAGGGATACTATTGCACATCCTGGCCCTGTTCTCTTTTTCTCTATCCATTCAAGCTAGTCTTTTTCCCATCTTTTCTTGAAATTTAATAGGAACGGGTACAGCTGCTTTTCTGCTGTGTTATTCTGTTTTATTGTGAGTTCGCTTTGCTGCATTATCATGATGATGAATGAAATTGCATGAGCTATAAAAAGATGTGTTGTATTTCCTGCTGTCATGCCTAGAGTAATTGTTTAATTCTGACCTTTCTGGAAGTGCAGCTATTGTATCTGGGGGAAAGGGAACAGCCCAAGACAAAATCAAGGCACTAAAGGAAGCTGGTGTTACAGTGTGTGAATCTCCTGCAAAAATTGGAGCCTCAATGCTCGATGTGTTCAAACAGAGGGGTCTTATGTAGGCCTGCGGCATGGCATTTTCATTTGGTAACTTTTTTGTTTGCTTGTTCGTGGACACGCTAAATGATGTCCGGTTATCCACCATTACCTATGGAAGATAATAACAAAGAGAAATTCGATGGATATACTTGTTTATCCTGGAACCGAGAAGAACCTGCGTAAGGGTTTATAATGTTGACATTTCAGAATTTTCACTGTTATTAGGTCCTAATTTTCATGTTATGACAGGATGTTGCAGTTATGCGATTTATTTTTGACAGCATGTTTTAGGACCAAAGCAAACTCACAATCCAAAGCTGTGTTATTTCCTAACCTTGCTCCTTTTGTATTGCTGTAGCAATTTTTTACCAAATGGCTAATAATATGCCCTTCTGTGGGATCCTTTCAGTTTCCCATTAATTGTCACATTTCTATAATGTCATTCTGCAGAAATATTCCCCCCTGTTCTGGGTGATTTTCGTTCACTACCTATATTAGTGCGTCGAGTATTATTACGTGGGTAGTAGTTTTTTTTCTTCCAAGCGAAGCGTTGAGAGTATTGATGATTACAATGTTAAACAATTACAGAGCAAATAACGAATGGGTATACATCGATGAAAGACACAAAGCTACTCATATTTGAAGAAGTGTAATAGCGCCATTGAGCTTGTAGACTGCTACAAGAATCTTGTGTGTAAATGAGATGCGCGAAATCAAAGGATTCATCACGAATAACAGTTCTTTTCACCTTGAGCAAAGAATGTTCCTATTTGTTTAACCATTTGTGAGTTAACACTAATTCACTAAATTTATACATTATCACTATAACTACTACTATAGTCTTATAATCCCACAAGTGAAATTTGAGAAGGGGTGATATAATCTCACAAGTGAATTACCCCTAATTTAAAGGTAAAGAGACTGTTTTTGATACACTCTCGACTCAAAGGACCATTATTGACTACTACTCAAACACATTAATCCTTTTTTCCTAAAAGTTTGGTAAGACACATCAATTCTCTAAAACAAGCACTTTTGACGAGAAGCTTGGCCAAATAGGATGAACTTCAGTCCGATGAATGATTAGAAGACATGAAATTACCATGAGTTCGAGCCACAAAAATAATATTTAACTACGTACTATTTTTCAAGCAATCCTAGGGCTAAGGTCCTACCAGGGTCTCAACTCTCAACTAGTTGGTGAGTGGTGACAATCACAAGGTCCAAAATTACTCCTACTGTTGTGATAGAAAACGACTAGTAACAGGTAGAAGGTCCTGGAATTTACGTGCCTGCTTATATAAACAGATCATATATAAGATCAGCCCCATAATCTCTATTCATCTTTATCCATGGCTATCTCATCATACAGGAAATATGAAACCCGAAACCGAAATCCAGACCCGAAATCTGCAATTCTTTTAGTGATAGATATGCAGAACTACTTCTACTCCATGGCCAAACCTGTTCTCCCCGCTATCAACACCACCATCGACCTCTGCCGACAGGCTTCCGTGCCTGTGATATTCACGCGCCACCGTCACAAGTCACCGGATGACTACGGCATGCTCTACGAGTGGTGGAACGGAGACGTCATAAGAGATGGCACCGTTGAAGCTGAACTCATACCGGAGTTGGACCGCAGAGATGGTGACTTGGTGGTGGAAAAGCACACTTATAGTGCCTTCAGAGGTAATTTCCTACCCCTTCCGTTTCAGCTTATGATCCGCTACTAAATAGTCTCAAACAAACCATATATATTTGTTGCTATAAATAATAAACTAATAATCGTGGCGGTCAATATTAAAAAATATTAATTAAATTAAATTGTGATCGGACTTGTTTGAACATATTAGATAGTAAAAATAGTATGTGCTAACCAGTTTTCGAACTGGTCATTCAAAAATAGTTAGCGTTTGTCAAGTCATTAAAAAATAGTCACTATTTTGCTGCAACAGAGACCTGCTCAGCATAATATACTGGAGATTCGAGCACTTGTGTATAAAATTCTAGCATATTAGTTCCAGTATACTTAATTAAGAAAAATACATAACAAAAAGTAATTAGATGATTATATAGGTCCCTTTAATTTAATAGAGATTTTATTCATTAAAATTCAGATAATATTATTGACAACAACATAATAAAATTTAAAATAAAAAAGATTAGTAAAAGATATATATCTTCTCTTATATTACAAAAAGAAAGCGAGCAGACAAAAATATTAAACAAAGTAATATGCTAATTAAAATTTCTATTAACAATGTAAAAATACTAAACATTGGATAATAAAATAAAGCAAAATATAGAACAAAAAAGTTATTCAATGACTATATAAGTCCCTTTAATTTAATAGTGATTTTATTATCATATCATAAAATAAGATGACAATTGAGATTTATTAAAGCAATACGATCTAATAGGGAGAAAATTCAAAAATACCCAGATTTACAAGTGTCATTCAAAAATAGCCACAGTTTAAAAAAGAAACAAAATTTAATCACTTTTCATGTAAAGATAATCCAGTATATATTTTTCTTTTTGTTCAATTTAACCATTGTTACGGGTGATGAACCGAAAGGAAGATATAAATTTACTGTATTTATTATGGTTATTATTATAGTATGGAACTTATCAATGTAACTAAATTATGTGTCGTGGACAAAAATTAATCTACTGGATTCGTGTTGAGCAATTATACACTCTTTTCCTATCAGCTAATTAACAGTCAGTTCTGCTTTAATTTCAAGTTACATATATATTCAATGTAATATTTTTGTACTTTGTTGGTGGGAGATAACATGAATCATTTTTATATATAAAAAAGAACACGAAACATGCAAGATTGGGGCTGCTTCAAGTGGCGAGACCACTTTCACCCCACTCCCTACTTCCCCCAGAGAAGGTTAATATGAAGAACAAGCCCCGGGATTAATCTCGTGGTAAGAGCGCAATACGTTCAAATCTGGTTGCAGACAAAAGCATGGAATTTAAGTAAAGAAGGGTAGAGGGACGTGCCCGTTACAGGAAATTTTGAACCGTGCGCCATTGATCCTAAGAGATTTCTTGGTTATAAGAAAAGTTAATGTCGAGAACGTACCCTTAAAAATCTCTTCATTTTGTTCCTGAAACTGTAGTAATGCTTACCAATTGTTATTGACAAACATTTTCAGATACAAACCTAGAGGAGAAACTGTTGGAGATGGGGATAAAGGAGGTAATAGTGAGTGGAGTAATGACCAACCTATGCTGTGAGACAACAGCCAGAGAGGCATTTGTGAGAGGGTTCAGAGTCTTCTTCTCCACAGATGCTACTGCTACTTCCTCAGCAGAATTGCATGATGCTACATTGAAGAACTTAGCTTATGGTTTCACTTATTTGGTCGACTGCAAAAGGATTCAAGCTGCGTTTTCAAATTCCTGAGCACTCAGGTATCAAATAGCTATGGCAAAATATTGTGAATTAGCACAGCTGCAAGACATTGCTCAGTGTATTCGCAAAAAGAAAAAGAACCATAGCCATTGGTTCGCTTGTTGCTTTGAGCCTTTACTTGTTTACCATAGTTAGTAAGTTATAGATTAGTAGCTGACTAGTAATATTGTAAGCGACGGAGAAGCACTCTAGCGAGCAAAGATTTTGGAATAAGTAGATGTAAGATACAATATGTATATATGACAAGTTTATTCTCCATAAAGGTGAAGTTAGATTGCACTATTGGGGTTGCTGACAAGTTTACTAAAATAGATGCATTTAGTTGTTAGGAGAATACATAGTGGATTAAGATGTTGCTGAAAATAGGATGGTTGAAATAAAGAAGTGCGACCGGATCGGAGGCTATGTGGAATAAAAACACCTAATTAAGTGAAATCAAGTAGATACCAATAACGTTTGACAGCAGGAGAGCTCACATTCTTTGTCCACTTGGAAGCTAAAGATGGCAATGCTCGTTGAACAATTTTGTCTTAACAATTAAACAACAAGCGCTGTGCATCAAATACTTAACAAAACAGAAAGGCAGACAACGCAAGCAAGAAGCAAGATTACAAGACCAATAGTAATATTGACTTACCAAAAGTACAAGTTAACAGACCTTCAAAAAAGGATGACCAAATGCACTGTCTGTATATATCATAACCGTAGTGGCTAGCAAACCTTTCTATTCACTAATCGTACCTTGACGTTATTTAGACAACAAGTTAATATGTTAAGTAGAAACTATTTGAACTCGTTCCGTATTGGTCAATGCTTAAATGGATTTAGTATTTCATTCCCCTTTTTATACTTTATCCTTCTCAATTTTAATTTCGTTACTCCCAATCACGTACTCGATAAATTTTTAAGATGAACTTGTTAAAGATTCATTAGGATTCTGAATGGCTTCCAAGGGATAGGTGATCCTTCAAATTATCCAACCCTACGGAAATTTAAACATTTACGATTGAAGAAGAGCTAGTCCTTTTTCTTCTCCTTCTTGTTAATCTCTCTGACCTTGGGTTGTTTCTTGTTTGGTTAATTAGAAGTAATTATCTTCGGTAAATTGTTTCCAGTTCTATTTTAAATTCATTTGTTTCTCTTCTCCATTCTGTTGTTCTTGCTATTTTCATCAAGTTGAAGTTATCCTTCAATGAAATTTCCGTTTCAAGAAGTCAAACTTAAATTCAGTACTGAAAACGAAAAATAAAGGATTGTCTTTTTGTTTGTTTCGGAGCCGTTTGTTTGGGCGGGGCATACTAAACCCACTTCGTACCACACCACCGGGTGGCTCGCCTAAATGCCGAGTCTTTCTATACCGTCATCTAGACATCGTTGTCACCTGCAACATAAGGCCAAAAGCTTGACTTTACTAAACAACCGACAAAGGCCCTTTCTATCTAGAAATAGAAAATGTTTCGAAAGGCGCCAGTTACCTTCTTACTGACAGCACAACTAGGTGCTGACACTCAATTAGTAGCGTTGGCACGTCACTCAGCTCCTCGGCTCACTTTGTTGCAAAGACGAAGTAGCCTAGTCACACAATGCAGTCGGAGCTTGAGACGAGGATGGCACCGTGAATGCTTAGCCAGAATAGACCAAGTTAAGCAAAGAGAAACCTATTCCAAGCGTAGCATCAACTATTATATCTTCCTTACTGCTATGAAGAAATAAGAAGAGAGACAATGCACATAAGCTCTTTTCGAAGAGAGAGAAAGAAACCCCCCTAACTCAGAAGGCCCAGACTACGCTGAGGAAAGAATGACACTTTACAAATAAGAAGAGGGGCAATGAGAGCGGAGAAAGAAAGCTAACCTAAATGTAATTATTTCTCTAAAGGGAGAAGCAAATGTGAAGGTCATTTTCCTTTTCATTTTTAGCACGACAGTCGAAAATAATTACAGACAGTAGCCCAAATATACAAACATATTCATTGATTATGTATACATTATGTATATTTATATTTAATATACAAAACATACACATTTGCTAATTGTTATGAAATATTATAATATTAGTGGATGTCTATAACTCTTAAAGAAGTTACCCCCACTACTTCTTACCATTATGGTTGTAACTCCCACACCTTCATAACCTCCTCCATGATCTTCCCCCATGATCTCAATAGTTAATACCATGTTCATGGCATCCCTTTGTATTACCTATATCATCCTATAAATAGAGGGTTTGGGTATCACATTGTATACACTTGAAATACATGGAAAAAATAAGAAACTCTCATCTCTTGCTCTCTATATTGGGATCACCAACACATTTTCCAACCTTCTTTGGGAACTCATCTTTGTGCATTATGGTGGCATGATTAAATTATATAGCACATCTATATTTCAATATGGAAATTATTTGGTTTCTGGCCCTAAACCAATTGTGATAGGGTGAATTTTTCATAACTTGTTGGATAGAAAATGTATTAGGGGGAGAAAATGGGAAGCTGAAAAAGTGATATGTGGAATGAATTATCATTAATACATCTTGATCCTCGTACAAGAAAGTGTGAACTTGAAGTTCAAGTGATAATTCATTTGCAAAATATTGGCAGATGCATATACTGACCCAACTAAAAGTCATATTTTAGCTGCTAATGCTCCAAATAGAATAACGTCCATGATGGACAGAGTTTATGGAACACATGAAGCGTAATATACAAATCGGTTCCAAATATAAAACTCCTCGAAGAAGGAGTGGAGCAAATGATCAAGATGGTCATAATAAGGAGGCAAGTGCTCTAGAAGAGCACCACGACATAACACTCTATAAGACCTCATGGAAGAGACTCAGGTACCTGAAACTAATGAGATATCGATAAGTTATGTCTTTATTGTGTGATGATGGAACCGATGTAAAATGATCATCGATGATATTGTTGATGTAATGTAGCGCTCAGTATTATTAATATTGACGTGGATCTTGAGCTCAAATCTATCGTGAAATTTGGGCAGATAAATGATTGACCAAATGAAAAATGCACAATAAAAATTGACTTCACCTGAAAAATGTGAAGTTGGACGGATAGTCCCAACACCTGAAAGTGAAATGAAAAATCAAGTCGATAGAAATTAAGACGACTTGTGGCACGAGATTTTTCGTAAATATCCTGAAATTAGTTATATGGAGATATGTTCTCCTGTGGTGGATGAAATCATTTTTAGGTTTTAATTTGACAATACATGAAAATTTTGATATGCATATAATGAAAATTCTTGAAGGATTTACATTGTTCGGAAGCATAGTAAGGTTCCCAAGAAACTTGTTAAATAAAGCTTCATCAAATCCTTGTGTGGGTTAAACCAATCATGGCGTATGTGATTTGTTTTTATATCTAGTGCAATTGGTGCACTAATGTATCTTGCTAGAACGATAAGCATAAAAATATTAAAGCGAGATATAGTTTTACTCCTATTTGAAAATATTGAAATACGATTAGTGTTATATTGCAAAAAGAATCCTTGATATAGATTTGCTTATTCTAACAAATACTTTCAAGATTTTGTTGGTTATGCAATGCAACCATTTTTCTGAAGTTCGTTCTTCGAACAATCTATTTGCATGTGAGAGTCTCCATATTATTATTCTACAATGTATTTAATTGTTGATACCTATTCAAGTCATGCCAAGATAAGAAACTGATAAAGCAAGTGACTCAACGCACAACTGACATGTGGCTTTTTTTTGAAGAGAATATTCCAATAATATTGAAGATGATGTTGTTTGCCTAGCTCAATTGAAAGAAGGATATATTGAAGGAGGCATAATAAAGCAAATTTCATCACATTTCTTTTTCAAACGCATGATCTTCAACAGAATGGTGAAATTGATATTCAACAAATTCGTTCATGTGATAATTTCGCTGATATGTTCACTAAGGCATTTCTAACCTCAATGTTTGAGAAGTTGAAGTACAAGGTTGAAATGCCTTTCATGAAACAAAAGTGGTGTTTTCATCAGGGGGAGGCAAATACGCGTTATACTCTTTTTCCCTTAGCTAAGTTTTTATCCCACTGAGTTTTCCTTTCAAGGATTTTTTAGTAAGGTTTTAACCAGGCACATTATCTATAGGCATCCAAGGGGGAGTGTTATGAAATATTATAATATTAGTGGATGTCTATAACTCCTAAAGAAGTCACTCCCACTACTATTCTCCATTAACCTCCCACTACTTCTTACTATTATGGTTGTAACTCACACACCTCCATAACCTCCTCCGTGATCTTCCCCCATGATCTCAATAGTTAATACCATGTTCATGGCATCCCTTTGTATTACATATATCATTCTATAAATAGAGGGTTTGAGCATGACATTGTATACACTTGGAATATATGGAAGAAATAAAAAGCTCTCATCTCTTGCTCTCTATATTCTTGTTTTATATTGTTACTTTGATCTAAGTTTCTTAATACGTAGTTATCCAAATAATAAAACCAAGCAGAAATGGGCCTTAGAACTCACTAAGAAATGGGCAATACCGGAAGAAATTGAAAGAGGACATAACCACCACAACACGAACTCTTTATAATATCGTGCCAGCGCATAACATGAAGCTACAACATGAGGATTAACTTGCATCAATTGGTTTGGCCATTGAGTCTCCTCCCCATTGTTTTATCCTGTCTCCAGCAAGCGAAGCCTGTAATTTGACAGACGAATTCAATGTCTTAATTATCAATTTTGCTGGATGTGCTATATGGGTGCATTTAATTTCTACAAGCTTGAAAGTTATTACAATATATGGGAACCTAATAGTTTATGCAAGCGTTTTGATCATCCTTTTCGAGACAGTAATGGAGTTAGGATTTTTACTAAAGTGTGTAAAAATTTAAAGATATAAATACGCAGGAAAATCAAGAGAATTCAATACATAGTATATATACATAAAGAAATAATTTTTGCCTAGTGACGACTTAAATAAAGTAGGTGGCCAACAGCAAATTTTTCTGAAGAGGCCTTAATTTTTTTCTTTAAACTTCCATATATATATTTTTATATAAAGTCTATTTATAATTTCTTGAGATGCTAACTTTTTATAATCAATTTCTTTTATTATTCTTTTAGTTGATAATATAGCTTGACTTGGACCAATTGAAGTGCATCAAGGACGAAAAAGGTAGAATTTTGTTATTAGAGTGGCTTATCCGTCGGAGATGGCAAACCTACTTCCATAGTCTCTTGAACGAGGAGGGAAACAGGAGCATTGTACTTGGTGTTTTGGGGAGTCGTGACTTTGGCTATTGTAGGCGAATTAGAGTTGATGAAGTTGAGGGGGTTATGCGTAAGATGAGCAGGGGCAAAGCGATCGGGCCGGATGAAATCCCGGTGGAGCTTTGGAAGAGTGCGGGCAAGGTAGGCTTGGAGTGGCTCACTAGGTTATTTAATGTCATTTTTAGAGCAAAGAAGATGCCCGAAGAGTGGAGGTGGAGCACGATGGTTCATGTATGCAAGAACAAGGGTGATATCCAAAATTGCAATAACTATCGGGGTATCAAGATTCTTAGCCATACTATGAAAGTCCAGGAGAGAGTGGAAGAGCTAAGGGTGAGAATGAGTATGTCTATTTTCGAGAACAAGAACCAGTTCGGGTTTATGCTGGGGCGTTCGACTACAGAAGCCATCTACCTGGTTAGGAGATTGATGGAGCGGTATAGGGAGAGAAAGAAGGACTTGCATACGGTATTCATCGACTTAGATAAGACGTACGATAAAGTTCCGAGGAAGGTTTTGTGGAGATGTTTGGAGGCTAGAGGTATACCTTTTGTCTACGTTAGGTTGATTAAGGACATGTATGATGGAGCAAAGACCCGAGTGAGGACGGTGGGTGGAGACTCGGACCATTTTCCGGTTATGATGGCGTTGCATCAAGGGTCGGCACTCAACCCTTTTTTGTTTTCTCTGACGCTGGACGTACTGACGCACCACATCCAAGGGGAGGTTCCGTGGTGCATGCTATTTGCAGATGATATATTGATTGACGAGACGTGAGATGGTGTGAACGCGCAATTAGAGGTATGGAGGCATACCCTGGAGTCTAACGATTTCAAGTTGATCATGACCAAGACAGAATACTTGGAGTGTAAGTTCAATGGAGAGACTCAAGGAGGGGAAGGGGAGGTGAGGCTGGACTCGCAGGTCATCCCTAGGAGAGGAAGTTTTAAGTATCTTGGATCTATTATTCAGGGGGATGGGGGGATCGATGAAGATGTCACGCATCGTCTTGGGGTGGGATGGATGAAATGGAGACTCGCTTCTGGTATTTCGTGCGATAAGAAGGTGCCACTACTTAAAGGTAATTTCCACAGAGTGGTGGTCAGACCAATGATGTTGTACGAGCATGAGTGTTGGTTAGTCAAGATCGCTCATGTCCAGAAGATGAAGATGTTGAGATGAATGTGCGGGCACACCAGGTTAGATAGGAACATAAATGAGGTTATTCGCGACAATGTGGTGTGGCCCCTACTGAGAACAAGATGCGGGAAGCGCGGCTTAGGTGGTTTGATCATGTGAGGAGGAGGAGCACAGATGCCTCGGTGAAGAGGTGTGAGAGGTTGACATTGGAGGGCTTACGGTGAGGTAGAGGTAGGGCAAAGAAGAGGTGGGGAGAGGTGATTAGGCAAGATATGACGCAACTTCAGCTGACCGAGAACATGACCCTTGATAGGAAGGTATGAAGGTCGAGGATTAGGGTAGTAGAGTAGGTAGTCTAGGGTATTCATAACAGTAGTATTTGCACGCAGTCTCGCTTTATGTTGGTAGTAGATTTTTATGATTAACCGTTGTTTTCTTTCATTGTTGATCACTTTCATTGTTGTTTTTATTCTGCTTTTATATGGCTTTTTGGTACTGTCCCTTCTAATCTATATTATCATTAATGTGGTGCTTATACTTTCCTGAGCCGAGAATCTATTGGAAACAACCTCTCTTTCCTCACAAGGTAAGGTATACGTATACACTACCCTCCCCGGACCCCACAGTGTGGGATAATACTAAGTATGTTGTTGTTGTTGTTGTTGATAATATAGCTAATCAATCACATGGCTAATAGTACTCATTTATCTTTTATACGAATTTTGTAATTTTTACCTTAAAATATTAAATGTATTACGAAAATATTAACCAAAAAACCTATTTGTAATAATAAATGGGGGACCCCCAAAATTTTGGGGGCCTAAAGCCTTTACGTCAGTTGCTTTGGCCTTGAGCCGGCACTGTTTTTGCTATCTAAACAGTGTATTTTTCCAGTTTTCAATTGAAACCCTTTGGAGCTATGTGGCTCCGCCACTGCTTTGAGAAAGCAATATTCGGAAGTGTGTGTTAGTGCCTATGAGCAGACAATAATACCTCTTTATTCCAGTTAGTTCTGAAGACCATCGCGATTAGGACAGCAGTCTGAAGACTAGTACCTCCCAGCATTCCTAACCAAATGCCCTACAAAATACAACACAATAGCAGTGTCACTGGAGCTTTTGTACTTGTTGCTGTCTTGAAAATCAACACCAAAAGGATTTCTTTTTCTGGTATAGAAAGGTTAGACACCACTATGTTAAACAACTGAAATATGAGAATCTTACACGAGAAAAAGATGAAGAATATAGAAGCAAAGAAAATAAATGAAATAAAATACTCCATTTATTTGACTGCCAGGAAGTTTAAAGAAAAAAGAAAGAAAGACTGGCTATTAGAGGTAAAATAACTAACTATAAGAAAATGTCATTCTTTTTTTTAAATAAGAAGAAAATAGCGTCACATAAACTGGAATAGGGGGAACAAAATCTTACATTGACGCCCATGTTGAAGAGGAAGCCGAGGATGAGACCAAAAGGGAGGCCAAATAAATAGTAGCATGTTATGTTCACATATGCAACATAAGCTTGCCATCCTACTCCAATGGCCACTCCTGCAATTTTAATGATTCTACCCAGTCAAAAAACATCACTATTTGAGGACAGAAATTGAGTAACAAAAAGATTTTAAAGAGGTAGCAAATATACATACCAAAAAGAGTAGGCTGAAGACTGTTTATGAACACAGTGACTGCTAACAAAGGTGTAAGCTCATGTACAACCTTCTGGACTTCCTTACTGTTTGTAAATAACGGGGGAAACTTGCTTCGACAAACAAGCAGAACCAGTGCCAGGAGCATACCTAGCAGAAGAGAAGTGAACGAGGCTACTATCATTGATATTTTCGCGGTTCTTGGATGCCCTGCCCCTAGTTCATTTGACACCCTTATGCTGCCACATGAACGTCCTTTCTTTCATATTCTACTTATTGATTTAAGAGTTGTGTGAGATAACGAATAATTAAAATCTAAATGGGATCATACCTTACTGCCACATTCAATCCAAGAGACACCATAAACGTCCACGCACAAATGTTTGAGCTTCAATAGAATATAACAGAGTGAATCAGAAAGAGAGAGAACCCTTCTAGATGTTCTGCTTCCCTTTTTAGAGTTGCTAATCAGAAACACTTCAAATATTGATTCTTATGTTATAGAAAATGCTTTTCAGAACAAGAGGTTTTATTAATCATTACTTTGGTGAATAATCAATTAGAGATTAAACACGGATCATTGCAGTCCAAAAGGAGATGCCATTTTTAAATAATGCTTAAGCTTCAAATGTCCATTTAATAAATTTATTTTGATGTGATCTCTCACCATATAGAAATTGCATCGACAGCTATTTCCGCATTCTTGAGGTACCCGGTAAAGAGAATCAGCGCCATGTAATACCACATCTCTAAGTTGCACAAATCTTGAAAATTAGTTAACATCTAAGCCACTTGATTTGAAGCCTAATCGTGACGAAGCAATACAAAAATAGGACAGC
Organism: Nicotiana undulata; assembly: GCA_005239495.1. Classification (NCBI taxonomy): domain Eukaryota; kingdom Viridiplantae; phylum Streptophyta; class Magnoliopsida; order Solanales; family Solanaceae; genus Nicotiana; species Nicotiana undulata. The sequence goes on from MDKH01163240.1 coordinate 24,105, forward strand.
TGAAGTGCTGATGAAGAAGAATGTGTAGGCATAAGATTATTTAACTTTGAATGTAATCGTGATAACTCATGACCTTATACAAATCTTGGAAAAAAATTATACATACATACTAATATTGGACTGATATTTCTGGGAAAGGAAATTGTAATACATTTTCCCTTGAAAATTTGGTTTCCACAGCTATAAGTGGTTGCAAGATTGGGATCATGGATGCTTTGACTAGAGCATGCACTTGAAGAATGATTTAAAAAGGCTTCAACGATCGAAGAAACTTACCAGATCATGACTGCAGATGCAAAAGACAATCGGACAAATCCCCATAGATTTTGAAAAGCCTTGCAAGAAAAACCAGACCAAGCTTGACCACATGTCCCACTAAATATATACGCGAGATTGGCCACCACCATGAACCACAAGGATGCATTCAGCGCCAACGCAGCACCCGCAAGTCCCCATCCCATCTTGAGCATCAACAGCCAGCTAAAAAAAGTATGCCCAACTACTGTAACACCTGCTATAGCGGCCATCACCATGACCTTGCTCTGAGCTTGCAAAAACTTCCTGATGGGAAAGTTGATTGTATGGCGAACAGCTGCGGAATCATCCACACTGCGAATGTCCCTGCCCATTTTGATATCTCAGGATCTTGACCGATGAGTTTTAGGAGAGGCATGGATAATATGTAAGGAAACATTAACACCAGGGCTGTGGTACCTACAATAATCCAAGATCTCTGCATGTAAATCCCCAGCATTTCGAGTTGTTTTGCTCCATATGCTTGCCCACAAAGCGTCTCTAATGCACTTCCCATGCCGAACTGTACATTGTCACAAAAATGTTAATGTCATCACTCCATCGCAAGACATGTTAGAACTCTGTAGTTGTAAAACAATTCTGGAAATAATAAAATAACATAAACAGAAATGTAAACGTAATGAAAAATT
>ML294302.1:0-12392 GCA_005239495.1 Nicotiana undulata
TTCTTGAAGAAACGCGCTATACGTCGCCTAAGGATCAAGATTAACTCAATTAATCATCCTTCAATGGCCCAAAAATCAGAATTCACATTTTCCTCAAAACCCTATATTCTCCCCAACAATTTCTTATGAATTTCTATGAATTCGGAAGATGAAATTCCCAAAGGACGAAAGAAATTGACATGTGGAGGGTTAGGGAATCACTTACCTGAGTTTCTAGGCCGAAATACCCGTTCTGGAGCTCTTGGGGTCGTCAACAATGGAGGAAATATGATTTTTGGGAAAAGAATTCACGACTTGGGCTTTTTAATAGGACTGCCCAGCAGTTTCCGCACCTGCGACCTTTGGATCGCAGGTGCGGACTCGCACCTGCAGAGTAAAGGGTCGCGCCTACGGAAAAAGGCCTAGGCACTGGGGGATTTCTCGCACCTGCGGACCTTGGATCGCAGGTGCGGACTCGTACCTGCGGGAAATTGGCCGCACCTGCGATGGCCTGGGCCCCTGGGGAAGGTCGCGCCTGCGGGCTTTTGTCCGCGCCTGCGGAGAAAAGGATCACCCCTGCTGCTGGAGCCGCACATGCAAAGGATTTTCCCCTGGTGCGAACCTCGCGCCTGCGGCTCATGGACCGCAGGTGCGGTCACACCAGTAAATTCCTACCAGCTATGAGTTTTTGCTGGTTTTTGACCCCGATCGGGGTCCGGGAGACCCCAGGGCTGTCACGACCCAAACTCCGGTTCAGGTCGTGATGGCGCCTAACGGCGAGATTAGGCAAGCCAACGAACACCAATAACAATAAAAATGCGGAATACAATAACAATATGGGGTATAAGGCCGTAGAAATAAGCTGAGCCACAGCTAGGCCCAATAAATACAACCCCAAATTACCAACATGACTACAATAAGTGTGTGCTAGGACTAGTGTCACAGTGTCAACGGGAGGCTACATAGATACAACAGTAGAAATACATATACAAAATATACAAGCCGCAGTCTGGAACAAAAGACTGAGCAAAATGAAACTAGAAGGCTCCAGAGGTGCTGTCAGGAGAACGCCAAGAAGACAGCTCACCATGTGGAGCGACGCCGCGATCAGTATCTATCAACAAGCGGACAATCAGATGGACCAGCCTCAGTACCTGCGCAGTCAAGTGTAGAAAAAGAAAGAAAGTGCAACATGAGTACATATAATCACATATGTACCCAGTGAGTATCCCATCTAAACTCGTAAAGAGTAGTGACGAGAGGTAGAATACATACTCACTAAGGTCCAGTACATAATAAAATAAAATACATGATGAGGAATACATCATGTGAGAAAGTGCATCAAGTATACGAACATGTAAACAGCAACAGTAACTGATCTCAAACATGATCTTTCTTTGTAAGCTGTTCATAGTTATATCATTGTTTTCTTTCTCATTATCCGAAATGTTTTATCTTTATTCTAAATTGTTCACTTTCCAGTACTCAGTATTGTTTCTCAACTCACCATCGTACGATCCCAACTCAATGCAAAGGCTCATGAATGCAATGAGTATACATATATATATATATCCGACACAGACAAGACTATCGGCTGAAGTCATAAGGGTGGGTCATAAGGACTGACACGGTCATAAAGCTCCACACGTTCGCGAATCATACCTGCGACTCGTGCGCTGACTCGATAAAATCTCCACGATCGCGAATCATCCATGCGACTCGTGGGCAAATATCTCTCCCTGCTCGCGAATCATCCATGCGACTCAGGGGCAACTGACATATATATATATAATCTCCCGATCACGAATCATACCTGTGACTTGGGGAAAATGATGCAAAGTAAAACTCTCCCCGGTCGCGAATCATGCCTGCGACTCAGGGGCCGAAGAATATATATGTCCTCCCCGATCACGAATCATACCTGTGACTCGGGGGCCAATGAAAATAGTAGTATAATTCTCCCTGATCACGAATCAAACCTGTGACTCATGGGCAATGAAAATATAAGTCTGATCTCTCCCTGGTCACGTATCAAACCTGTGATTCAGGGGCTAGTAAAATGTGAGTGAATTTCCTCCCTGATCACGAATCAAACTTGTGACTCAGGGGTAATGAAAATATAAGTTCCCCCCGATCACGAATCATACCTGTGACTCGGGGGCCATGAATGCATGAATGCGTATATATGACTGCATGAATGCATATATATATATGTGTATATTTAGACACCGTGGTACCGACTCGCCCCCATTCAACGGGATCGGATACTCACATCTCACTTGATAGCCAAAGTTAGGATTTTTATCACATTATCCACTTTGCTCATAATATCGCCATGATGGAACAATTCAAGTATAGGAAGGAATTTCAACCACCTTCGTTTAGCTCAACAGCTCGTTATTAAGACTTATCACATTATTCAAGCATAAGAAGGAATTTTAACCACCTTCGTTTAGCTCAACAGCTCATTATCTCATTTATTCTTTGCTCTTTATCAATTATATCAGGAGTAACACAATTACTCAATTGATGGAGTTCATAATTCTTATCTGAATATTATGTACATTTAATTAGCAGCTATCATAGCTCAATTTGATCATATATCAGTAATAACTCGTACAAGACATCAGATAATATCAAACAACAGTTAGAACAAGCTCGTGGGTCCTACGGCTACCCAACATACAGTATAGATGCCACGTACGGACTCTCGTCACGTGGTGCGTGCGTAGCCCCCTCAACAAGCACAATTAGCAACAAAGAGCCTAGGGGACATTTCCCCCTTACAAAGTTTGGAAAGGAGTCTCACCGGGACAAGTGCTCCTCTGGCCAACGGACAAAACAACACAACGATGAATCCTCCGAATCACCCTCGATGGCTCGCAACTAGCCAAAAACACATAACTATATCAATTTAGGAAGATTCGAGGAGGATTTATCAAATATTTCCTTAAAAACGTATTCTTGACGTACTTTGGAAATTCAACTCCGAGCCTCGGCGTCCGGAAAATTATAATTCTTGAAGAAACGCGCTATACGTCGCCTAAGGATCAAGATTAACTCAATTAATCATCCCTCAATGGCCCAAAAATCAGAATTCACATTTTCATCAAACCCCTCTTTCTTCCCCCAACAATTTCTTATGAATTTCAATGAATTAGGAAGAGGAAATTCTCAAAGAACGGAAGAAATTGACATGCGGAGGGTTAGGGAATCACTTACCTGCGTTTCTTGGCCGAAATACCCGTTCTGGAGCTCTTGGGGTCGTCAACAATGGAGGAAATATAATTTTTGGGAAAGAATTCACGACTTGGGCCTTTTAATGGGACTGCCCAGAAGTTTCCTCACCTGCGACCTTTGGATCATAGGTGCGGAATCGCACCTGCGGTAAATTGGCCGCTCCTGCGGAAAGAGGCCTGGGCACTGGGGAAAATTCCCGCACCTGCGGACTTTGGATCGCAGGTGCGGACTCGCACCTGCGGGAAATATTCCGCACCTGCGATTGGCCTGGCCCGGGGGGAGGTCGCGCCTGCGGGCCTTTGTCCGTGCCTGCGGAACCGCGCCTGCGAGAAGGGGATCGCCCCTGCGGCTGAAGCCGCACCTGCGTAGGAATTTCCGCTGGTGCGAACCTCGTGCCTACGGCTCATGGACCGCAGGTGCGGTCACACCAGTACATTCCCAGCAGCTATGAGTTTTGCTGGTTTTTTACCACGATCGGGGTCCGGGAGACCCCTAGGCCTACCCGAGCCCTCGACAAATTATACCAACGAGTCCCAAATCACTTGACGGACTCACTCGAGCTCCCAGAACACTAAAAACATCATTCAAACCAAGAATCACTCTCCAAAACCCCTTAGATCAAACTTAGGATTTCAAGAAAAATCAAATGGCTCATCAATACGCCGAACGGGTCTATACTGCTCGGAATGACCCCAAATTTTGCGGACAAGTCATAAATGACTATACGGAACTATTGCCAGTTCCGGAATTCCATTCGGACCATGATATCACGAGGTCCAATTCCAGGCTGAATTCCAAATCTTATGAAATCCTGAATTCCAATTCAGGTGCCAAAATACTCTCGGGTCATCAGAAACCCGAGGCGAACACACTCCCAAGTCCGAAATCATCATCCGGAGATGTTGGAGCTGTCAGAACTCGATTCCGAGGTCGTTTGCTCAAAATGCTGCTCGAAACCAAAATTAGCCAAATAGGCTAGCCTTCAGGAACCAAGTGTTCCTGAACTGGCCAAATCATTACTTAATCTCGAACTACCTACCCACACAAGTCATAAGGCACAAGTAGCCGCTATGGAAAGAGTCATTCACGGGAACGGAGTCCCAATACACAAAACGATCGGCTGGGTCGTTACATGGGCCCACCCGAGCCCTCGACAAATAATACCAACAAGTCCCAAATCACATGACAGACTTTCTCGAGCTCCCAGAGCACTAAAAACATCATTCAAACCAAGAATCACTCTCCAAAACCCCTTAGATCAAACTTAGGAGTTCAAAAAAATCAAATGGCTCATCAATACGCCGAACGGGTCTATACTGCTCGGAATGACCCCAAATTTTTCGGACAAGTCATAAATGACTATACGGAACTATTGCCAGTTCCGGAATTCCATTCGGACCATGATATCACGAGGTCCAATTCCAGGCTAAATTTCCAAATCTTATGAAATCCTGAATTTCGATTCAGGTGCCGAAACACTCCCGGGTCATCATAAACCCGAGGCGAACACACTCCCAAGTCCGAAATCATCATCCGGAGCTGTTGGAGCTGTCAGAACTTGATTCCGAGGTTGTTTGCTCAAATTGCTGCTCGGAACCAAAATTAGCCAAATAGGCTAGCCTTCACGAACCAAGTGTTCCTGAACTGGCCAAATCACTTCCGAATCTCGAACTACCTGCCCACACAAGTCATAAGGCATGAGTAGCCGCTATGAAAAGATTCATTCACGGGAACGGAGTCCCAATACACAAAACGAACGGCTGGGTCGTTACATATATCAACTCACCTCAAAACTCCTCGAGCTAATACGTAGGCCCCAGTCCAATTTATACCCGTCAAATAATCAATTCTACAACAACCAGTGCATTTTAATCAATTTTAAAGTTTCAGACCTAAACATGGAATTTACTGGTTATATAGAGGAAGAAGGGAATTAACTATTCAGTTCTTACCTATTATCACTGTAGGATAAGTAACAATAGGGAATTTTATATGCCTGAGTTCAAGAATTAGTGGTTTGTAAAGAACCCTACGAGTTTCTTTTCATTGCCTTCGTTTGATGCATAAACAGAACAACGTTCTGTTTCTTGTTCATATATTATTATGTTGCTTTATTAATCTGTTGCTTTCTTTCTTTGGACCTCTTTTACGTCCAAGGCAAGGCTTTAAGGCCTTAAGCCTTCTTTTTTTCAACAGCTCTTATGGGCTTAGGCTTGTCCCTCCAAATTCTTTTTATTTGATTTGTTATGTTTTTTTATTTAATTAATAATTAATGATACCCACTTTTAATAATTAATAATATTAAAATTATTAATATTATCCTATTTGTATACTAAGTTATTTATAAATAGAGAAGTAACTCAAAAGTCAATCACAAGGGTTTAAATCCGTAATACGAGTATAATTTAAGGAAAAAAATTTAAATTCTATATTTAGCGAGTCTTCAAATTTTTATAAATTTGAGGAGTGTTACAATCTTCCCTCCTTAAAAAAACATTCGTCCTCAAATGTTGATAGGGCCTTATTCTTAAACTAACAACCATTCCTTAAGTCTTTGAACTTCTTAAGTTTTCTTAGCACTACTCACTTTCCCAAGGGACTCAAAAATTTTGGCTAACTCCCTAAATTTTCAAAAATTTCGGCAGAGTCTCCCCTGTAAATTGGACTATCCAAAAAATATCCATGTCATTAATACAACAACTACACCAACAACAACCAAATATACAAGAGCATGCCATTCATAGGCACCATACACAGCTCATAAACTAATTACTCACACTTCGTCAAGGAGATACCACAATAACCAACAAATTGCTAAAGCACAACACTTCTATAAAAATTAAATAACTTTAATGAATTAAATATACTCTTACAAAAACTAAATTACTTCAACATCTAAGTATAATCTAGCAAGGACATAAACACATGCTAACTTGTATTTAATAAATAAAATATAAATGTCAAACCAAACCTAGGTTCACATACCTTTTTCTCAAATAAATATGGATATTTCTTCCTCATATCTTCCCCGACCTCCCACATAGCCTCTTTTGAATCATGATTACTCCACAAAACTTTTACCGATGCTATATCTTTTGTTCTCAACTTTCTTACTTGCCTATCGAGAATTTCTATAGGTACCTCTTCATAAGTCAAGCCTTCATTAATTTCTATGGTATCGGCAGGATTATATGCGACTCATCATGAATGTACTTCCTAAGCATAGACACATGAAAGACAGGATGAACAGAGGACAACTAAACGGGGAATGCTAGCTCATAAGCCAGGTTTCCCTTCTTTCCTATAATCTCATAAGGTCCAATAAATCTAGAACTAAGTTTTCCTTTCTTACCAAATCTCATAACTCCTTTAATTGGTGAAACTTTCAAAAACACATTGTCACCAACCATGAACCCTAAGTCACGATGCCTCTTGTCAGAATAGGACTTTTTGACGACTCTAAGCCGCTTTCAGTCTTTCTCTGATTAGCTGGACTTTCTCTAAGGCCTCACAAACAAACTCTGGGCCAATCAATGAAACCTCTGTTGGTTCAAACCAACCCGCTAGAGACCTACATCTTCGCCCATACAACGCTTCATAAGGATCCATACCAATGCTGGCCTGATAGCTGTTATTGTAAACAAATTCTATAAGTGGAAAGTGATCATCCCAATTACCTCCAAAATCTATAACACATGCTCATAACATATTTTAAAGAGTCTGAATGGTCCTTTCTGCCTGACCATTGGTCTGTGGATGGAAGGCGGTGCTCAAATTGACCTTGGTACCTAATCTTTTCTGAAATGCCTGCCGAAAATGCGCCGCGAATTGATGGCCTCTGTAAGATATGATTGAAAGTCGAGTACCATGCAATTAGACTATTTATTTGATGTACAATTGTGCATACTGCCTTGCGGAATCTATCGTCTTTACTGGTACGAAATGCGCGAACATTGCCAGTCAGTCTACAACAACCCAAATTGAATCATGCTTACGGTATGTGCAAGGTAGACCTACTACGAAATCCATATTAATCATCTCCCATTTCCACTGTGGTATCTCTATATCTTGAGCTAGGACACTAGGACTCTGATGCTCGGCTTTGACTTGCTGGCAATTCAAACATTTAGCCACATGATCTACTACATGCTTTTTCATGTCTTTCAACCAATACAACTCTTTCAAGTCCAGATACATTTTGGTAGCACCTGCATGGATAGAGTACCTTGAATTGTGAGTTTCTTCCATTATGGCCTTCCTAAGCCCATCTACATCAAGCACACATAACCGATCATTCAACATCAAAACTATGTCACTTCCTAGAGTGAAAGCAGTGATTTCCTTATTTTTTGCTCCTTCTTTTAACTTCACTAAGTACGTATCTTCATCTTTCTTAGCCTTAACATGCAAAACAAGGGAGGATTGCTCTAAGGCATAAGCAGTTATACCTCCTTCTTCGGTCTCATCCAGTCAAATTCCATCATTTGCCACTTTTTGAATTTCTCGACCCAAAGTTTGCCTTTGCACTACAAGATGGGACAAGACACCCAGTGACTTCCTACTAAGTGCATCTGCTACCACATTAGCTTTGCCCGGGTGATAAAGGATATTCATGTCATAATCCTTCAATAGCTCGAGCCAAATTCTCTATCTCAAATTTAATTCTTTCTGTCTAAAAATGTACTGGAGGCTTTTGTGATCTATAAACACTTCAGAATGCTCGCCGTAAAGGTAGTTGTCGTCATATTTTTAATTCAAACACCACTACTGCAAGCTCCAATTCGTGTGTGGGGTAGTTCTTTTCATGATTCTTTAACTTCTTGGAAGCATAAGCAATACCTTTTCCATCTCGCATAAGAACACAACCAAGACCCACCCTGGAGGCATCACAATACTCTGTAAACCCACCCGAACCTGTTGGCAAGGTTAACAAAGGTGTAGCGGCCAACCTCTTCTTTAACTCTTGAAAACTCTGCACACAAGCGGCTGACCACTGAAACTTAACTTCTTTCTGAGTCAACTTAGTTACCCTCTACAAACCTTCTATAGTAGCCAGCTAATCCTAAGAAACTCCTGATTTCGGTTGGCGTTGTCGGCCTAGGCCAATTCTTGACTGCTTCTGTATTCTGAGAGTCTACTTTTGTACCTTCACTAGATACCACATGGCCTAAGAATGCCACTGACTGCATCCAGAACTCACATTTTGAAAACTTGGCATAAAGCTCATTCTCCTTCAAGGTCTGCAAGGCTATTTTGAGGTGTTCTGCAAGATCTTCCTTCCTCTTATAGTTTACCAAAATATCATCTATAAACACGATAATAAAGGTATCAAGGAATGGCTTGAAAACTCTGTTCATGAGGTCCATGAATGCAGCTGGGGCATTTGTGAATCCGAAGGACATTACTAGTTACCTTCATTTGCTGCGTAAACAGAACAACGTTCTTTCTTGTTCGTATATTATTCTGTTGCTTTATTAATCTGTTGCTTTCTTTCTTTGGACCTCTTTTACGTCCAAGGCAATGCTTTAAGTCCTTAAGCCTTTTTTTAACAGCCCTTTATGGGCTTCGACTTGTCCTTCCAATTTCTTTTTGTTATTTGTTTTGTTTTTTTTACTTAACCAATTATTAATGATACCCACTTTTAATAATTAATAATATTAAAATTATTAATATTCTCTTAATTGTATATTTAATTATTTATAAATAGAGAAGTAACTCAAAGGTCAATCACAAGGGTTTAAATATGTAATACGAGTATAATTTAAAGGGAAAAAATTATATTCTATATTAGCGAGTTTTGAAATTTTTATAAATTTGAGGAGTGTTACAACCCCCGTACTGGACTTCGATGTTGTTCGATATGCCCAAAGGACTTCGAGTAGGATTTCTCTCCATTTTCCCTTAGCGTCGTTCAACCTTTTCTTCAGATTCTAAATGATGGTTTTGTTCGTTGATTCGACCTGTCCATTTCCATTTGGATGATACGGTGTCGATAATATCCTTTTTATTTTGTGCTCTTCGAGAAACTTTGTTAACTTTATGCTGATAAATTGCTCTCCGTTGTCGCATACAATTTCGATAGGTATCTCAAATCGGCATATGATGTGATCCCAGATGAAGTCTATAACTCCTTTTTCTTTGACTTTCTAGAAGGCCTTTTCTTACACCCTTTTAGAGAAATAGTCAGTCATAAATAAAATGAATTTAGTTGTACCTTAGGCCGACAACAGAGGGCCGACGATATCCATCCCCCATTTCATAAATGGCCATGAGGATAGGACCGAATGAAGTTGTTCTCCGGGCTGGTGCATCATTGGCGCATACCTTTGACACTAATCACATTTTCTAAGGAACTCCTTAGTGTCCTTTTACATACTATCCCAATAGTGTCCTACTCTGATGATTATGTGAACTAGTGATTCGGCACCGGAGTGGTTCCCACAAGTACCTTCATGAACTTCTAGTAGGACATAATTGGTGTCCCCTTGTCCCAAGCATACTGCTAACAGTCCGTAGAACGCCCTCCTGTATAATGTTCCATCCTCTACCAATGTGAATCGAGCATCTTTTCTTCATAGAGCCCTCGATTCTTTAGGGTCTGACGGGAGCTTTCCGTTTTTTAGATACTCGATATATTTATTCCTCCAACCCCAGGTTAGGCTTGTTGAGTTTATCTCAGCATGACCTTCTTCGATTACGGATTTTGAGAGTTGAACGACTGTCCCCGAGTTTATTTCGTCATCCTCGACTAATGATCCCAAGTTTGCAAGGGCATCATCTTCACTATTTTGTTCTCGAGGTACATGCTGCAAAGTCCATTCTTTAAAATGGTGCAGTGTCACTTGCATTTTATCCAAGTACCTTTGCATTCTATCCTCTCGAACCTCGAAGGTTCCGTTCACTTGGTTTACTACCAGTAGGGAGTTACACTTTTCTTCGATGACTTCCGTTCCCAAGCTTTTAGATAGTTCGAGACCAGCAATCATGGACTCGTACTCGGACTCATTGTTAGTCAAATTAGAAGTTTTGATGGATTGCCTAATAGTATTTCCCGTGGGCGGCTTCAAAATGATGCCTAGCTCGGGCCCTTTCCCATTCGAAGTGTCATCTCTATAAAGGGTCCAAAACCCTGATAATGTACCCGTTTTCATCATAAGTTCCTTTTCAACTTTGGGTATGAGGGTTGGCGTGAAGTCGGCCACGAAGTCTGCCAAAATATGAGACTTGATGGTCGTTCAGGGTTGATATTCGATATCATACCCACTGAGTTTGATGGCCCATTTGGCCAATCGGCCCGACAATTCGGGCTTATGTAAAATATTACGAAGTGGGTGAGTGGTTAATACACATATAGGGTGACACTAAAAGTATGGTTTTAGCATCCTAGAGGCACTTATTAGAGCAAGTGCCAATTTTTCTAAGTGTGGATATCTACTTTCTACTTCTCCTAGAGTTTGACTTACGTAATAAACAGGATATTGCGTACCTTGCTGTTATCGAACTAGGACACTATTTACCGCGATTTTTGAGACTACCAAGTATAAGTAGAGCTTTTCATCTGCCTTTTAGGTATGAAGCAATGGTGGGCTCGAGAGATATCGTTTTAATTCTTCTAACTCCTGTTGGCATTCCGGGGTCTAGGCAAAGTCATTCTTCCTTATGAGTAGTGAGAAGAAGCTATGGCTCCGATCCGACGAACTCGAGATTAATCGACCTAAGGCAGCCATTTGCCCTGTGAGCCTTTGTACGACTTTAATGATGCCCACGATAGTGATGTCTTCAATAGCCTTGATTTTGTCGGGGTTGATCCCGATCCCCCAGTTTGACACCATGACGCCGAGGAACTTACCCGAACCGACCCCGAAAACACGTTTCTCAAGGTTGAGCTTCATGTTGTATTTTCTCAATATCTTGAATGTTTCATGCAAATGTGTCAAATGGTCCTCTGCGCGCAGGGACTTAACTAGCATATCATCAATATATACTTCCATTGACTTACCTATTTGTTCTTCGAACATTTTATTTACTAGGCGTTGGTAGGTAGCACCTGTGTTTTTTATCCCAAAAGGCATTATGTTATAATAATAAGTTCCATACTTGGTGATGAGCGAAGTATTTTCTTGGTCTTCCGGGTTCATTTGAATTTGATTGTACCCGGAATAGGCGTCGAGAAAACTAAGGATCTTGTGGCCGGTTTTGGAATCGATCATGTGACCGATGTTAGGCAAAGGAAAAGAATCTTTGGGGAATGCCTTGTTCAAATCCTTATAATCTACACACATCCTAAGTTTGTTCCCTCTTTTAGGGACTACGACTACATTTTCTAACCATTCCGGATATTTTACTTCCCGAATGGATCTCATTGAGAAGTTTAGTTACCTCGTCCTTGATGAATGCGTTCTTTACCTCGGATTAGGGCCTTCTCTTTTGTTTCACTGGCCTAAACTTTGGGTCCAGGATCAATCGATTTGTTGTTATCTCTAAAGGGATCTCTGTCATGTCTAAGTAGGACCAAGCAAAACAATCCATGTTATCAATAATAATTTTAATGAGTTTTTTCTTGAGTTCAGGGGTTAACTCAGTTCCCGGGTATACGTTTCATTCGTGCAGGTACTCGATCAATATAACATGTTCCAGCTCTTCGACTGTTGATTGGGTGGCGTCGGAGTCTTCGGGAACAACGAAGGTTCGAGAGGTCCAATAATCTTCGTGTTCTTCTCCCTCTATTTCCTGCTTCCTCGATTCGGTCGAGGCTGGTGGCTGTGATTGCTATTTGACTTCTTGTTTTCCTTTGATGTCTGATCCCTTCAATGTTGAGAGCGTCGATATCGGTGTTACCTCATCGACCGCGAACATTTGTTTTGCAGCTTGCTGCTCCCCATATACTGTTTTCACCCAGTCCGGTGTAGGGAATTTCATCATTTGGTGGAGAATCGATGGAACCGCCCTCATATTATGAATACGGGGCCTCCCGAGTAGGGCGTTGTTGTCACGACCCCAAATCCTAACAGGCCGTGATGGCGTCTATCGTGGAACTAGGCTAGCCGACCATCACTTTACTACGCATTTATCCAATAATATTAGTTCACAATTAAATAATAAGCAAGCAAACCATAGCATAAATAATATAAATAAGTCTTAACGTTCCCATATTAGCCTAAACAACCTCCCAA
>ML294302.1:20529-55377 GCA_005239495.1 Nicotiana undulata
CCTCACTCAGTCAGACACTCTCAATTTGCCCTTCAGGCCATAAATATACCGGGTTCTCGACCCAAAAATAATGTTTCATTTTCAAGAAGTAGTATCAAAATACTGAGTGTCAAAATAATTTCACAGAAAATACTGAGTAAAAATCACAACATATCAGTGAGGAAAATAGTAAAGCATAACCCCCGAAGGGTAAACAAGTCGGCACTAGGCCCCAAAAACGGTTTACAACCCAAAACATATCATAATGTATAAATACTAATTAAGCAAAGGCTTAAAAATCAGTTTCGCAACTCGTTAGTCGCCCAAATAGGAAACATGTTCCAAAGTTTCCACTTTTTTATTTCAATACCCGTGAAAGGATGAATAGTCAGGGGTTTCATACCCTCAGGAAAGGATTTAAAGACATTACTTACCTCAAAACTAGCCCGAAAACTATTCCGCAATGCGCTTGCCTCTCGAATCAACCTCTGAAGGCTCCAAATCTACCAAGTTCAGATTTTTCATCAATATGGGCTTAAGGAACAATTTCCAATCGAAAGATATCAATTTTACTCAAAAATCTGAAACCGGGCAAAACCCGACCCCCGGGACCGCGTCTCGAAACTCAGGAATTTTAACAGAAAAGTGTTCTTCATCTTCCCACGAGTCCGTACATATAAAGAAAACCAAATCGGAGTCTGTTTGACCCCTCAAATCGACCCTTTAAAGTATCATAATCTCATGCCTCAAAATCCTATTTTTCTACTGTTTTTCATGAATTAAAGGCTGGGATTATGGTCTATAATCACCCATAAATGAGTTTTAATGATCCAAATACTTACCTCTATTAAGAACAAGGATTTCCCTCTTCAAAATCGCCCCCAAGAGCTCTTTTCCGTACAACAATGGTGTAAAAAGGGGTTTAAGTCGCGGAAGGGTTATTTAAATATTGCCCAGGCTTTTGTTCCCCGCGATCGCAGATTTGCCCCTGCGATCGCACACTGTTACCTGTTCTTCCCTCCGCGATCGCAGCCTTAGGCACGCGATCGCACTGCCTTACCTTGCTACCCTGCCCCACGCGCTCCAGCCCTGTGCGGTCGCACACACTCGCCCGCGATCGCACAGCTCTCTCCCTCTCTTCACTGCGATCGCACCTCTGCCCCTGTGGTCACACAGAGTAATTCCAAGGGCCTCAACCACAGACCTATGCGATCGCACCTTTCTCCACGCGATCGCACAGAGTAAATTTCTTCTGCAACTACACCAGCAAAACAGCAGTGTTTCTAAGTCCGGACGTGTTCGTTAATCACCCGAAATAAATCCCGAGCCCCTCGGGACCCCAACCAAACTTACCAACATATCCCATAACATAATTCAAACTTAGTTGCACTCTTAAAACACCAAAACTAACATCAAAACACCAAATTTACATCGGATTCAAGCCTAAGAACTTCGAAACTCCTAAAATTCACCAATAATGCCGAAATTATCCAAATCAACTCCGATTGACCTGAAATTTTGCGGACAAGTCCAAAATGACATTACAAACCTTCTCCAACTGTCATAATTCCATTTCGACCTCGATAGCCTATTTTCCACTGCCGTTCGGAAATCGCCAAAAACTAACTTCCGCCAATTCAAGCCTAATTCTACACCGGACATCACAAAATTATTCTGAACACACTCCTAAGCCCCAAATCACCTAACAAAGCTATCCGAGCCATAAAATCCGCATTTCGAGGTCGTTTACCAATAAGTCAACTCTTAGTTGACTTTTTCCATTTTAAGGTTATTTTTAAGGACTAAGTGCCTGAGTTCTCATTTAACCATTCCGATTTCAAGCCTATCAACTCTAACACATTAATAATAGAATAACCAACCTATATTAAGTCAATAACAACAATTAAAATGCAGGTTTCATGTAACGACAGACCGGGTCATTACAGTTGTACCTCATGTCGCCCTCTATTACATGAAACTTGGTTTCTTGGATAGTTCCAGCCACGTTCACCAGTAGGATGATCTCTCCTTTAGTTGTTTCGCTGGCCATATTGAAATCATTCAAGACCCGAGTTGCGAGCACAATTTATTCTTGTAGGTCGAGCTGCTCCATGACCCTCGATTGGATGATATTTGTCGAGCTACCTGGATCCACTAAAATACGCTTAACTTGAACTTTATTTAATAAGACAGAAATTACCAGAGCGTTGTTGTGAGGTTGAGAAATTATTTCTGCTTCCTCGCCGTTGAATGATACGGTGCCTTCTGGCACATAAACTCGGGTCCGTTTTTCCTTAGTAATTGATACCATAGTGCGTTTGAACACGGGCCCTTGCGGAATATCGACCCCGCCGATGATCATATGGATTACATGTTGTGGCTTCTCCTGTTCATTTTTCTTGTTGGCGTCCCTTTCTCTGAAATGATTCTTGGCTCGATCACTTAGGAACTCTCGAAGGTGGCCCTCGTTGAATAGATGGGCTACCTCATCTCTTAGTTTCCTGCAATTCTCGATTTTGTGGCCATGCATGCCATGATACTTACACATCAAATTGAGGTTTCTTTGGGAAGTATTGGTTTGTATGGGCCTGGGCCATCTAGTATCTTTAATTCTTCCAATTGCCGATACAATGCCTAATGCGTCGACACTAAAATTATATTCCGACAATCGAGGTGCCTCTCTAGGATCAGCATACTTATCAAAACCACTTTTGATCATAAGTCCCCGAGAACTCTATCCTCGGTCACTTCTTTGATCATTTCGGGCGGAATTACATCCTAGGTCGTCGTTCCTGCGATCTGCTATGTATGACTGATATCGGTCTTTGTTCGACTGTGGCTCCCTATCGACATCCCTCTAATTTTTTGCTGTGGACCTATTCGGATATACATAACCGGAATGAGTTCCTAATTGGTCATCCTCGACCCTGACTTTCGATTGGTACCGATTATGTACGTCGGTGCAGGTCACCGCAGGATATTCGATCATAATTTGCTTCAGCTGACGTGTTGCTATCGAACAACGTTCATTCAACCCCTGAGTGAAAGCTTGAACGGCCCAATCATCTGTGACCGGTGGAAACTTCATGTGTTCCATTTGAAATCAGGACACGAACTCCCTCAGCATTTCATTATCCTTTTGTTTTACTTTGAAAAGGTCCGATTTCCTTTTCGCAACCTTTATGGCCCTGGCATGTGCCTTTACGAAAGAGTCTGCTAACATGGAAAATGAGTCAATGAAATTTGGCGGTAGATTGTGGTACCAAATCATTGCCCCCTTCGATTCATTATTATTTGACCTCTCCGGTACTAGCTCGGTACAGCGGGTGGCTTCTGTTCGACCTTATTCAAAGTTCTATGTTGATTTTGTAGTTGTGCAATAGCAGCTTACTGAGCCTGTAGCATTTCGAATATTACTTGGAGACTGACTCCTCCATCTCCTCTGCCCTATGCACCTTGACCACCAGATCGGCCTTCTCTGCTTACACTCTCTTCGGGGTATGCGCCTAGGCTCGCATTCAAAGAAATGTGCGAACTGACATCGATTGGGTAGGCAAAAGGTGCTCCCTGAGATCAGCTTGTGGCATTTTGACCCCTAGATTAATTACATTGTCATTTTACTCTTGAAATCCGAGGCCATTGTCACCATGTGCGGGTGCATTTCGTGATTTTGACATGTTTTTAACCTGAAAGCAAAAATACTTGACAAGAACAAGCGTAAAATAATGCGTGTTATCGGAATCAGTATTGAATAATCACTATTATTCTTATCCCCATGGTGGGCGCCAACTGTTAACCCTAAAATTTGTATAACAATTAAACTTATATTGTGGTTTTAAGGATATGTGATTTCGTCCAATACCAATTCATAAACGAGAAAATAAATGGATGAATTAGACTGTAAATAAATCAAACCAGTGTATAAGCAAGGCCTCGACCTCGAATTGAAGTAACCTCGAGGTGATATAGTAAGAACAATAAAGAATAAAACAACTCTGATAAACAATAAGAAGAGCAATAATCAAGATATGGTTGTATATGTTTTTCTTAGTGAGCAATGATCCTTACAAATGAATGGAATTTCGCTTTATATAGTAGAGGAGTCCTTATTAGGAAATCGTACCAACAGCTGATTAACAGCTATGGATTTGATCCGCTCCGAGATTCACGCCACGATCCTCGACCAATGGCGGATATCTCGCCCTTTCCGTTATAAAACTATGCCGATATTACTCAGAGTCTGTCTCTTTCATGCCTCGATTGATATTGACCTCTATCTGAAAAGAGGCTTCGATTTCGTACTCTACCTCCTAGATCTTCAACGTAACATTCCTATCTCGACCAAAGAGTAAAATCGGAAAGTCCCGATTTCTACCGTATACAAAACGTAAACCCAACAAATTATTACACAATTTTAAAATATCCTACAAGTTGATAAAGTAGGAGGATCAAGAATTGAATAAAGAAACATTAGAAATCATAGTTTACTTCAAAAGGATAGAACAATATTAGAGCTCAACTCAAAGTTACTGAAGCCACAACAAGCCAAGCATCAAAAGTGAAAGACAGAAATCTGGTGGTATTGATCATCTATTCTTCAAATAAGTCCCTCGCCTTTCACCACACTATGACCTGATATTTTATAGTCTAGATATGTAAGTCATCTCAAAACCAAGATCAGACATCTTTCTTCCAACAGATGACAGGGTAAAAATTGTACGACATCTACTTCATTTTTTTACTAGTCCCAGACTTTAAAACCAAAGAGAATAATTAGGTGCGAACACCTAATTTTATACCCTTCCCCTTATTATATATATATATATATATATATATAATAAGGGGAAGGGTATAAAATTAGGTGTTCGCACCTAATTATTCTCTTTGGTTNCTTTATTTCGTGGGCCAAAAATCATTTCTTCTCTCTGTGTGTTTCTCTTTCATGCATAGACACACAAATGGCCGCACACATAGGCATGTACGTACGTACTAAGGAAATCAAATTAATGATGAACCTGCTTATTGAACTAAATCCAAACTTAAATCCACTATTCCAAGTGAAATTAAGCTAAAAGGTATTGATTAAGCATACACCCACTCAATTTTGTAAAATAAGTACAGATTCAATTAGATAATAATAGACCCAATTAAAATAAACTAATAACTAAAGTCTCTTTAATTAAACGATATAAATTTGGATCATAATCTTAGTTATGAGTCTAGCTGCTCGTGATAAAAATGATATAAACACAAACTAAGAATTCATCATTGATGAAAAGAGTTTGATAATATTTTTAATGAAATAGTAGACAAGACTGGTGGATCCTTCACAATTGTTGTAGCTTACACCTAGGTTACCAAACCCTACTCTTCAAAAAATTGTAATTCAAAGATACCTAGAAAAAATACAAAGAAGAACCTATTTATAGTCTATACAAAAACTAGCAGAAGTGATGTTTTATAGGTGAATGCTAAGATGGGTGATTTGTGTGGTGTCCAATTTTTTGCGTGCACAAATTAGAGAAGGATATGGTTTTTCTATGTGTTCCTTATACTATTGTTGTGGAATAATAAATGCATATAGTAAATAACACTATTGTTACGTGGAAAACACCCGGCTCAAAAGGTGAAATAAACCACGACCTACTACTCAATATGATTTTCCCAACACTTCATTAAATCACCGAGCCAAAACAGCATTTACAAAAATTCTTTGTAAACCTAAAGATTACCTCTAATCTCGTTATGGCAACCGGTCTATAACTGTTGCGAAAACTTCAAGTTAACTCTAACTTGAGTACTCAGAGCAACTATTACAATTGCTTCTAGATAAAACTGAAAGGTACAATTTGAAAACCACTTACTACAATAAAACTAGAATAAAAGAAAGACACTTGAAACTGGTTCTTCTATCAGGTTCATGTAGTTTCAGGTTCGCACACTTGAATCACACAAGAATTGCTTGCAAAATGCCTTGTTTTTTTGCTCACAACTCACGTTTAACTTTAGTTGTGCGTACCTGTAAAATGAGAACATCCTGCAATATATAGAGTTAGTAGATTAAGAAATAACTAGAGTTGTAATGCTACTCTTCCTTCGTGGAAGAGTTCTAGTTAACCTCAACTTCTAACTCCTCATATATCTTTGATAGTGTTCTCTTTTATTAAGGAGTCATTCTCCTTATCAATTACGCAACCTTTTCGATCAGGAGATAATAGATATAACAAGCTAAGCTTATCTCCTTCACGTGCATCTCTTATGCTCAAATCTGCTCGTGTATGTGTACTTTGGGGATGGACCTGGTTCATACCTTAGTTCCTTTGTCAATCTTAAAACAAACTTCACTTGGACCAACAAATTCTCCCTTTTTGATGATGACAAACTCTGTGCTTTTCATAAGCGTAGGCCTTGTTTCAACTCAGCTCAACATCAACAAAGTGTTAGAAGATTTTACCTTTTTAAAGTCACTTATCATCAAGGACCAGGTTCATTAAGTTACATATATCACAGTCAAAAGTAAAAGCACAACCTAATTCCCTCTTTTGGCATCATCGAAAAGTTGCATAAAAATGTTATATAACCAAATTTTAATAGACATTACTTATGGACACTGGGGCTACTTCAAATGCAATCATGGAGTCAATCATCATCTATAAATCTAAGGATATTAGCCATCTAAGAAATACCATCAAACAATTAGAGCAAAAAGAAGTGAAAGTAATTGATTGATAAGATCTTACCAGAAAGCATAAGAAGAAATAAAGACACCGGATCATGAGCAAAAGAAACAAAAAAAATCTCGAACTGGGTCACTAGTTGATCTACATTGGGCTATGAAGGCTTAAGGGTGGGAAGGATCAGGTTCTTGGGTTTTGGCTTGAAGTAGTTTCAGCATATCCTGAAGAATGCCATCATTTTTCTCCTTTTCTTTTGTCATCTCAGCTCTGAGAACATCTCTCTCAGTCTATACTTCTGCCAACCTCTTCTTCATCCTATCCATTTCAGCATCCTTAACACCACTTTCTTGTACCAAATATCGCACTTTGCTGTTTACATATACCTTTTTGGATGAACCAGGTTCGTTAGGAGTATTTTTGACCTCATAATCACAAGCAGTTAGAGCATTTATCCCAAAAATGATCATTGCTTGTACCAACCTCCCATTTCTTAAGGGGTACCTTGAAGTGTGCAAGTACAGTTGTGAGAATAAAACCATAGGGTATGGCGTAAGTTTTGGTTCCATTCAAAACCCTATCAAGAAGCTGGATGATGAATCAAGGCCAATTTACTTGCCTTCCGTTGTCCAAGCATTCCATAAGGACCAGGTCCATGTATGTAACAATGTGCCTCCTTTCCTGCCTAGGCAGTACAACTTTGTTCACAAACTCTAACAACACTTTGTGGGGTGGCTTCATCTCACTTTTGTAGATATCCTTGGGCTCAAGAGCTTCATCATTGTCACCAAACTTTCTAGTAATGGCAAGGCAAGTAGGGAGATTCTCTAAACTTGGCCATTTGAGCTTCTTATAATCATTGTACCCTTCAGCAGGTACACCCAAGATCTCTCCCAGTTCTTTAGCATCAAAGCTCACTGTGACCCCCTTTACCACACTGGTGACCCTACCATCATTGATCTCATAACTAGCCATGAATTCCACAATCCCAGTTCTGGCCACCTTCCTATCCATCTGAAGGACCATGTCCTTCTATCCTTGTAATTATAACTTTTCCAGCAGCATTACCATACCTTCATCCTCCAAGTTCTTGAGGAGTCTACCTTTCAAGATGGTTCTATTCCCCAAATTAACCATATTGTCCTTCTCATCATTGGGTTCTTCTTCTTCTCCACTCCATTCCTCTTCCTCCATTATTTTCACTTTTCTTAATTTCATTGCAGACCTGGTCCTTTTTGCCAAGGAAGATGGCTCTGCTTACTTAGTTTTTGAAACACACTTCTTTGTGAAAGTCCTGGCTTTCTTTGACTTTGGAGTCCCAGCCTACACTTCTTCTGTCTCCTCTTCATCTCGAAAGACCAGGTCCATCTTGTCAATTTCAACAGCCTCAACAAGTTCAAATATCTTCCATTTTCCTTTAGCAATAACTTTTCTTTTACTTTCTTTTAAGGCCTTTTCCATCTCAACCTCACTCTGCCTTTTCTGACTCCTTGTAGCTTTTCCTCTTGTATGAGGAATCTCTACATGGATAGAAGAGGCAGCCTTTCTCTTCTTGTTTGCCCTAGCAGTGCCGGGAAGTTTGACTTTGGAACTCCTTTCCTTTTTGGGATTGTAACTGTCAGTCACCTTCTTCAGTAGGTCTTCAAATGTTTCCTGGTCAAATGGAACAAGTTCTTGAACATCTTTCCCTAATTGAAAAATCCCCTCAGCAGCTTATCCAGACCCACTTCCCCCTTTTTCTTTACATTTTCTTCTTCTTCTTCAGATTCTTCACTCCAAATTACCATTGCTTCTGTTTCCTTAGTCAGACTAGAAGGAGTGGGTGAACCTTCAACCATTCCTTTTCCCATACCCCTCACAACACTTTGAACACCCTCACTCTCCTTTTCTTTTCTCTTTTTTATCTTTACCACCTATATTCCCAGACTCAAGAGTCTCAACCCCAGCCACAGTTCCCAACAGAATGAATCTATTCTCCAAATTCTCAGTGACCTCAGAGATGATTTCAGTAGTAATATTTGGGCAAGAAGTTACATGTTCTCTTTCAGAAGAAATAGTTTCTTCCCTCTCAATAGCATACTTGAATGATTCTTCAGATTTCTAGGGTTCCTGGACCTAGCTTACTTTCAATTGTTCATCTAATTTCTTGGATAATTCACTCCCAGCCACAGTCTTTGAGCAAACATCTTAAATCTTCCTTTCTAAGAGTAAGGTGTGGTTGAAGGTGTAATAGATGGTGTGGGTGTGATATCCTTGGGTGGTGATGAGGGATTTTCAGAAGGGTTTGCCATTTCTGTGTTTGGAAGTTATAGAAAATGAATTTCTGTGTGTTTGGAAGATGAGAGAAGCTGGAGAGAATTCTAGCGGCTTAAATATTTAGAAGTGAAGAAACAATACTAATAAATATAAACTAGAGGAGTTCAATTGAGTAACGACATCCTTTTTAGAAGTCTAATCAAACTGCAAGTCAGTTTGAAAAGATGTTGAAGAGTGTCCCTAGAATCTAAGCACTTAATGCGGTTTTGGACTCCTTTTTTGAATGAAACCGGCTCATTTCATAACGGATAAGTTCAAAAAGGGTTTAGGATAAAATGTAAATCTCCTATTAATCATGATCCAAATATAATTATTCCAAGTTATGCAGAGTGGAGAATAACGTACCAAGTAATTTTGATGAACCGGGTTCTTCACTGAGAAATCTCTTGTGTAAGTCTGAACTTTCTAAGAAAATAGAGATAATATCATTAGAGATTAATGAGTCATTTTAGCACATGGACCAATATTATATTAATGAAAGTATGATACTGAGCAAAATCTAATTTAATTATGTACATAATTTACACATTTTCTAACAAAAAGAATTCATTTGTTTCGATTATGAATTTGGACTGGTCCTTTTAGGTGATCCTAATCATCCCTAATTCTAATATGTTCTATTCAAAATGATCTCTACTTAGAGCTTTTGTGAAGATGTCAGCTATTTGCTTGTCAGTAGCACAAAACTTCACAGTAATCAACCCCCTTTCATAGTTGTCCCTCAAAAAGTGATGCCTTACATCTATGTGTTTAGTCCTTTTGTAATGAACCAGGTTCTTGGTCATACTAATTGCACTAGTGATATCACAAAAGATGGGGATACAACCTACATCAATCCCAAAGTCCATTAATTGTTGTTTGATCCACAAGAGTTTACCCAACATGAGGCAACATGAACATACATAGCTTCAACAGTAGATAAGGCCACAAAATTTTGCTTTTTGGTTGCCCAAGATACAAGACATGATCCAAGAAAGTGTGTCATACCTGAGGTGATATTTCTATCCACAAGAAAACATGCATAATCAGCATCAGTATATCCCATTAGATTAAAATTACTACCTTTTGGATACCATAGACAAAGGTCAGTAGTGCCTTCTAGGTATCTCAAGATCCTCTTGACAGCAGTCAAGTGGGACTCCTTTGGATTTGCTTGAAACCTAGCACAAATGCTTACACTGAAAACAATGCCAGGTCTGCTAGCTGTGAGATACAACAAAGAGCCAATCATTCTCGTATACAACTTCTGATCAACAGATGAACCAGATTCATGTACATCCAACTTTGTGGTTGTTGCAATAGGGGTGTCAATTTCTTTGGAATCTTCCACTTTAAACCTTTTAAGCAACTATTTTACATACTTCTGCTGATGGGTCATATTTCTATTTGAATTTTTTTAAATTTTTAAGCCTAAAAAGAAATTAAGCTCACTCATCATGCTCATTTCAATTCATTCCTCATTAGATTAGCAAATTATTTACTTAACTTATCAGTAGTTTCTCTAAAGACTATATCATCAATATATATCTGAACTACCAAGAGATATTTTCCTTTTCCTTTTGATGTTTTAGACATCAATACCACACAAGAATATAGGTTAAATGTGTGGTACCCAATTTTTCGAGTGCTGTCTCACAAGAAGAACCTGGTTCGTCTTTGTGTTCTAACTTCTACTGGAGCGGAATAATAAAAGCAGTAAAGTAAAAACACAGAGATTTTTACGTGGAAAACACCTGGCTCAAAAGGTGAAAAAACCACGACCTACTCCTCAGCAGGATTTGCTCAAACTCTTCACTAAAAACTCTTAGCCAAACAGACTTACAAAATAAACTCTTTTGTAATCCTATGACTAACTCTAATCCCTTCGTATCAACTAGCCTCTAGATAATTTCTACAAGCTTCAAGTTAACTCTAACTTGAACAATGTGTACCTATTACAATTTCTTCTAAGAAAGCTGAAAAGATACAATGTTAAAACTCCTACTACAATCAACTGAACTCAATACACAAACGATGGAACTGATTCTTCTAGCTGATCTGTAGCTTTAGTAATGCACAATAATTCTGCTTGCAAAATAACTCTGGGAATTTTGCTTTCAGATCTTGATTCACTTCAGTACTTGTGCGTCGATAATTCCAGTAGAAATACTTTGAATATTTATAGATTCAGTTGTTGAGTTTGTCGTTCAGTTCTAGTCCAACTCTTCCTGGGTGAAAGAGTTCGTATCAAACTCAACTTCCTTCCTTTGTTACTTTCCTTGCTGAATTCAACTTCTATCCTCTCATCAATTTGCAACCTTTTCGCATTAGGAGACAATCTCTCAGTTCATTGATACTTCATAATCACAAATATCTCCTATGCATATACGGTTTATGTGCCAGCTATTCAGTTCAAGAATGTGTGCTCTGATGGACCTGGTTCAACTGGTTAGACATTTGTCAATCTTCAAAACTATGCAGTAACTTGGGTAAACAAATTCCCCCTTTTTGATGATGAAAAACCCTGTGCTTAATCATGTATACACTTCAAACACTTTGAACGATTTTAAGCATTAATCATAGAGAAACCAGGTTCATTAGGTTATAAATATCACTTTCGAAAAAATTTGAAAAGTTCAGCACACATATCTTCCCCCTTGTGGCATCATCGAAAAGTTGCAAAATGATACTCTTACCAGATTTATTAACTATTACTCATGGCCATTTGAGGCAACTGCAGGTGCAAAGCATGATTAATCAACACAAGAAACCAATAAATGCAAGCTAAATAAGAAATTGAGATAAGTAAATAACATAAAGCAGAATTCATTGATTAGAAACGATAATCAACCACCATACAGAAAAAAACAAAAACAATCAAACCATGAGCAAGATAGATGAAAAAACAAAAGAAACAAGTCCCGAACTGGGCACTGAAGGGTTATTGGGTAGCTCTAGTCAGCCTAAGAATGGGAAGGTGCAGAGGAGGTTGTGGTCTTGGATTGTAGAAGAGAAAGCATATGCTGAAGAACACCCTCGTTATTTTCCTTCTCTTTTGCTAATTCAGCCCTGAGAGCATCCTGTCAGCTTCAACCTCAATCACACGAGATTTCAAACGAAGGATCTCCATATCCTTGATCTCGCTTTCCTACACCATAGTTCTCACTTTGTTGTTGACTGGTTGCTTCCTAGATGAACCAGGTTCATCTGCAGGAACATTGACAATGTAATCATATGTCAGTAAAGTCTCCTTCCCAAAATAATCATTGGCAGTCGCCATTTCAACCTTCTTCCCATGAACCCCAACATATGCAAGCACAACTATCAAAATGAATCCATATGGGATTGCATGTGCTTTGGTTCCATTCACAACTTTGTCCAAGAGTTGGATGATGAAAGCTGGCCAATTTATTTGCTTTCCTCTGTACAGACACTCCATCAGATTCAGATCCATATAGTTGGCTATGTGCCTTCTTTCTTGTCTGGGCAGCAGGAGTTTGATGACAAACTTGAAGAACAACTTGTGCTCTGGCTTCATTTCACTTTTGTAGACCGGCCTGGGTTCAATATCCTCTCATTGTCACTGAAGAATCTGGTGATATTGATTGTTGAGGCCATCTCATCTAGACAAGGCCATCTCTGCCTTGTGTAGTCCTCATAGCCCTCAGCCGGTATGTTCAGAATTTCACCCAGCTCTTTAGCATCAAAGGAAACTTGAACTCCTTTGACCATATAGGTGACCCTGCCGTCTTTGACAATGGAATTTCCCATGAATTCCACCAATTCAGCCCTTGCCAGCCTGCCTTCCATGCGAAGGACCATGTCCTTCCATCCCTGCACGTCCAGAGTGTCCTGTAGATATCTCATTCCAAGCTCCTCTATATCTTTGAACAACTTACCCTTCAAGATTGTTCACTTTCCAAACATTATGATCATGTCTGTCTCCACATCATCTTCCTTCTCCTCTTCTCCACTCTAGTGTGCATCATCATCTTTCTCCACAACCTTCATTTTCTTTGCCTTGGACTTGATCCTTTTGGCAGTTCTTGGAGTTGCGGCGGACACAGCAGCTGACTTCTTTGAAGAAGCCTTAGGCTTTTTGGGTTTTGGTGTCCCAACCACAACTGGAGCAATCTACTCCTCTTGTTGGACCAGGTGCAACGTATCATCTTCAATAACAACAGCCTCAACAGGCTCTCCAATATTAGCTTTACCCTTTGGTGCCTTCTTTTTCCTGCTCTCTTGCAGAGCCTTCTCCAACTTTTCTTCTTCTTCTCTCAAAGTATTATGAGTAGCATGCACCTTAGGGACAGGAGCATCAGCAGAAATAGTAGCTTTCCTCTTCTTTGGAGGAACTCGGGTAGATGTTTTCTTGGACTTCTGAGTCCTCCTTTTCTTGGGGTTATAGGACTCCCCCAGTTTTATTAGCCTTCCAGCCAATGTCTCGTCCCCAGATGAACCAGGTTCATCTGCTCCTTTCCTCAAGCTTGCTAGACCTGTTGCGGCCTCCTCAACTACACTTCCCTCTAGTTCTTTGACTTCATCTCCAACATTCTTAAGAATGGGACCACAGATAGCCAGTGTGGTGCCATCCTCCCTAGATCCCCTTACAACTCCATCTCCACCCTATCTCTCAAGAATTTTTCTTTTTACCAATTCTCTTTGCCTACTCGTCACTTCAACATCTACCACCGACCCAACCAGAACAAACTTGTTCTCAGCATTAACAGATTCAGAGATAGCATCAAGATTACCTTGTTCAGAATTTGATGAACTAAGTGCTTCCTCCTCGTCGGCTGATTTAAACGATTCACTTGATGATTCAGCATTGGGATCCTTATCATCCGGTAGAATTTCTTCCAATAATTTTGCTCTAGAACCAGAAGCAACTGTCTTTCTGGCAATAATTTTCACATGACGACCCCTGGGGGCTGGAGTAGGGTTTGGTGTGGGTTCAGGAATAGGTATGTTTTCAGGGGTTGACGAATTTTCTGGTGATTGAGAACTGTATACAGATGGAGATTTAGATTCAGATTTAGAATTTCCTCCATCTTAATCATGATTAGGTGATGAAGTAGAAGAAGAAGCAGGTGGTGGTGGAGACATGATTGTGTGTTGTTAGGAAGAAAAGGCGAGTGATCAGTTTTGGTTTGTGTAGAATGAGTTAAACTTGGTTCGACGGTTACTTTATGAAGAGAAGAGTAATGATGACCCTTTTATAAGATGCGGCTAGGGAGATTACAACGGCAGAGGTGTCCCTAAGGAAGTGGTGTCTAATATCTATGTTCTTAGTTCTCTTATGATGAATCGGGTCTTGGTAATACTAATTGCACTAGTGTTATCACATAAAATAGGAATGCATCCCACATCTATACCAAAGTCCATGAGTTGTTGCTTAATCCACAGCAACTGAGCACAGCAAGAGGCTGCTGCCACATATTCAGCCTCAGCATTAGACAAAGCTACTGAATTCTCTTTCTTGGTAGCCCAAGACACAAGGCAGGAGCCCAAGAAGTGAGCCATGCCTGAAGTACTTTTCCTGTCAACCAGGAAACCTGCATAATCAGCATCAGCATATCCTACAAGGTCGAAATAACTATTAGGATACCAAAGGCACAAATCAGTGGTGCCTTTCAAATATCTCAAAATTCTCTTCACTGCAGTGAGGTGAGATTCCTTTGGATTTGCCTGAAACCTAGCACACAGTCCCACACTGAACACAATATCAGGTCTACTGGCAGTGAGATATANTTTGATGGATCATTGTTCCATTTGGTTTTTGCTTGATTTGCAAGCCTAAGAAGAAGTTCAGCTCACCCATCATGCTCATCTAAAACTCGCTCCCCATAAGTGTAGCAAATTCCTTACTCAGTTTTTCAGTAGTTGCCCCAAATATAATATCATCCACATATATTTGCACAATCAGGAGTTCTTTACCCTTTTCCTTTAAGAACAAGGTGCTGTCAATTTTGCCTTGTTTGTACCCATGTTCTAACAGGAATTTTTATAGCCACTCATACCATGCTCTAGCTGCTTGTTTGAGACCATAGAGAGCCTTGTCAAGTTTGCATACGTGGTATGGTGACTCCTTGCTTTCAAAACCTGGAGGCTGTTTGACAAATACATCTTCCGTCAAATAGCCATTAAGAAAGGCACTCTTAACATCCATCTGATGGAGAGTGAATTCCATATGTGCAGCAAATGCTATAAGAAATCTGCTTGCCTCTTGTCTTGCCACAGGGGCAAAGGTCTCATCATAGTCAATTCCATTTTCTTGACTATACCCTTGAACAACCAGTATGGCCTTGTTTCTTGTAACAGTTCCATCCTCATCGAGCTTGTTCTTGAAGAACCACTTTGTGACAATCACAGATCTGTCTAGTGGGCTGGGTACCAAGTGCCATACTTGACTTCTTTCAAACTGATTCAGTTCCTCTGGCATTTACCCAATCAGCATCTTGTAGGGCTTCACCAATGTTCTTTGGTTTGATTAAGGATAGGAAGGCATCAAACGCACACAGATATTTCAAGGAAGCTCTTGTTTTGATTCCGGATGACAAATATGTTATGATGTTCTCAAAAGGGTGAGAACTCTGATATCTGTGTGGTTTGAGTACTAGTTGTTCACTTCTGGATAGTTCCATTTTTTTTTTTTTTGTGGAACAGGATCAGGGCCAGGGTTCACATGTTGAGTTCCTACTGTCATGTTGCTTGGGGTAGTTGGACCTGGTCCATCACATGTTCCATCTTCCATGGCTGCTTCAATGTGTTCACTGCTTCTCACCAGTCCAAGCTCCTCATCTTCTGGTTCCTACTTTGCCAACCCCTATAATTTCACCTTTCTTTCCATTTCCAAAGGAGATATTTACTCCTTTGAGGTTTTCAAGTGAAAGGAACTGTTCCTTGTTCCCTGTCATATGCTTAGAGCAGCCACTATCCAAAAACCAAATTTGGCTGCTTCCTCTCACTTGTACCTACAAAAGGAAATCAGGGGTTAGTTTTAAGAACCCAAACTAGTTTGGGTCCTTTTCTATGAGAGAATGGATGAATCAAATTTTTTCTGGCCCAATTTGGTAGCCAGTTTTTCTTTTTGACAAACCTCTCATTTTTTCGACTGGCCTGCTCTTTTGCAGTACACTCATATTTGTAGTGGCCAGTCTTACCACAGTGGGTGCAGATTTTATTTTCAGGGAGAGTGAGATACTTGCTTTTGGGATCCCACTTGGGCAATTGACTCCCAAAACCAAGCCCTCTCCGGTTGCTACTATGATTCTCTTGAAGCCATGTCAAGGCATCAGAGGATTTATTCCATTTACAAGTTCTATCTAATTCATGTTTGACTTTGCCAAGCTCTTCTTTAAGTGACCTTATTTGTTCATCCTTGGCATACATTTTATCTTTTAGTTTTCTCAAATTTTCTTCTAACATGACATGAGAGTGATCAACAGCCTTTTTACTGGATCCTAATCTCAGTTTTAAGTTCTCAGAT
The DNA here is from genome assembly GCA_005239495.1 of Nicotiana undulata. Taxonomy (NCBI): domain Eukaryota; kingdom Viridiplantae; phylum Streptophyta; class Magnoliopsida; order Solanales; family Solanaceae; genus Nicotiana; species Nicotiana undulata. The sequence goes on from ML294302.1 coordinate 36,967, forward strand.
TTTAGTTCTATAATCTCAGTCTCAAGTGGATGAACCTGGTTCAACAAGACAGTGTTTTTCTTTTCAGATTCACTGACTCTGATTTCCAGGTTCATGCACCTTGCTTTTAGCATTGCACATTCTTTAGAGAGTTGATCCTTCTCTTTGGTTGTTTCCTCATAATCATCTATGAAATCAAGTAGCAACTCAGAGAGTTTTTCCTTAGATAGGAACTTTATTTTGCTTTTAAGATGGGAGATACTTACCTCTGGTTCTTGTTGTGATTCCTCATCAGATTCTCCAATTGCCATGAGCGCCTGATCTTCAGTCTCCCCATCTTCTGATTCCTCATATGAACTTTCCCCCAAGCAGCAACCATAACCTTAGTTGTGGTTTTCTTGGGTTGGACCAGTTCCTTCTTCTTGTTCCTTCTTTCATATCTCTCCTTTTTCCATTCTACAACCCACTGAGGACAGTTTTTGATGAGATGGTCAGTCTTACTACATTTTTAGCATCCCTCGTTGGTTGGCCTTTTTGGAGCTTTTGCTTTGTTGTAGTTTCCTCCTCTAGAGATGCCCTTCTTCCTCATGAGAAAGTTTCTGAATTCTTTGGTAATCATGGCCATCTCATCTTCCTCCAGATCTGCTCCCTCAGTGATTCTCAGTGCTAGACTCCTCTCCTTCTTTGGACTATCTATCTTCATTGTTTGCCTTCTGAGTTCATAGGCAGTGAGGTTTCCAATCAGCTCATCCAATCTTAAGGTTGCCATATTTTTGGATTCCTAGATAGCAGTGATTTTGCTTTACCAGGAAATTGGCAAGACCCTTGTCAGGATCTTCTCAACCCTGTCCTCTTCCAGGATGACTCTTCCAAGAGACTTCAGTTCATTAGTCAAGGTTGTGAACCTTGTGTCCATCTCTTGGATAGTCTCTCCTTATTTCATGGTGAAGTTTTCATACTGAGAGTATAGTAGAGTACCTCTAGACCTCTTTACCTGAGGTGCTCCTTCATGGGCTACTTGTAGAGTATCCCAAATTTCTTTGGCTGTGGTGCAACTTTGGATTCTGCTGTATTCATCTAGACCTAATCCACAAACTAGCCACTTCTTGGCCTTAGCATTCTTCTCCCATTTCTTCAGATCTTCAGAAGTGCAATCAGCCCTAGTCTTTGGTTCATCTAAACCTTCAGCAATCTTATTCATTGTAGCTAGAGGTCCATCAGTGACTATGTCCTAGAGTTCATAGTCTTCTCCAATCAGGTGGTCCTTCATCATGTTCTTCCACCAAGAGTAGTACTAGCCATTGAAGAGTGGTGGCCTTGCAGTTGATTGACCTTCCCAGTTCCCAGGTGGTGCACTCATTTTGATCTTTTCCAAGGTGTTAGCCTTTTCAAGGATAACCTGCTCTGATACCAATTGATGTTTTAGACGTCAATACCACACAAGAATATAGGTTAAATGTGTGGTACCCAATTTTTCGAGTGCTGTCTCACAAGAAGAACCTGGTTCTTCTTTGTGTTCCAACTTCTACTGGTGCGGAATAATAAAAGCAGTAAAGTAAAAACACAGAGATTTTTACGTGGAAAACACCTGGCTCAAAAGGTGAAAAAACCACGACCTACTCCTCAGTAGGATTTGCTCAAACTCTTCACTAAAAACTCTGAGCCAAACGGACTTACAAAATAAACTCTTTTGTAATCCTAGGACTAACTCTAATCCCTTCGTATCAACTAGCCTCTAGCTAATTTCTACAAGCTTCAAGTTAACTCTAACTTGAACAATGTGTACCTATTACAATTGCTTCTAATAAAGCTGAAAAGATACAATGTTAAAACTCCTACTACAATCAACTAGACTCAATACACAAACGATGGAATTGATTCTTCTAGCTGATCTGTAGCCTTTGTAACGCACAATAATTCTGCTTTCAAAATAACTACGGGTATTTTGCTTTCAGATCTTGATTCACTTCAGTACTTATGCGTCGAGAATTCCAGCAGAAATACTTCGAATATTTATAGATTCAGTTGTTGAGTTCGTCGTTCAGTTCTAGTCCAACTCTTCCTGGGGGAAAGAGTTCGTATCAAACTCAACTTCCTTCCTTTGTTACTTTCCTTGCTATATTCAACTTCTATCCTCTCATCAGTTTGCAACCTTTTAGCATTAGGAGACAATCTCTTGGTACATTGATACTTCACAATCACAAATATCTCTTATGCATATACGGTTCATGTGCCGGTTATTTTGTAACGACCCGGCCGGTCGTTACGTAGAACTTGTATTATAATTACTGTTATTGCCTTGTCATAGGTTGGTATTACTGTTATTGATGTGTTAGAGTTGGTAGGCTTGAAGTCGAAGTGATTATAATGAGAATTTAGCCACTTAGTCTTAAAAATAGTCTTAAAGTTAGAAAAGTCAACTAAGAGTTGACTTATTGGTAAACGACCTCGAAATGTGAATTTTATGGTTTGAATAGATTCGTTAGGTGATTTGGGACTTAGGAGTGTGTTCAGAATAATTTTGTGATGTCCGGTGTAGAATTAGGCTTGAATTGGCGAAAGTTAGTTTTTGGTGATTTCCGGTCGGCAGTGGAAAATAGGCTATCGGGGTCGGAATGGAATTTCGACAGTTGGAACAGGTTTGTAATGTCATTTTGGATATGTCTGCGAAATTTCAGGTCAATCGGGGTTGTTTTGGATAGTTTCGGCATCATTAGTGGATTTTAGAAAAGTTGAAAGTTCTTAGGCTTGAATCCAATGTAAATTTGGTGTTTTGATGTTAGTTTTGGTGTTTTGAGAGTGCAACTAAGTTTGAATGATTTTATGGGATATGTTGGTAAGTTTGGTTGGGGTCCTGAGGGGCTCGGGATTTATTTCGGGTGATTGACGGGTATTTTTGGACTTAGATGAATTGCTGGTTTTTCTGGTATCAGTGCAGCAGATTTTTCTTCTCCGCGATCGCGTAGGGAGAGTCGCGATCGCATAGTTCAATCGGGGGGGCAGCATTTATTTACACTCTGCGATCGCATAAGTGTGCCCGCGATCGCAGAGGTCGAGCAGGTCAGGTATCGCGATCGCGTGGGCTTGATCGCGATCGCCTAGATTCATGGCAGGTGCGTGGGGGTAAGGTCGAATGGTCTTTGCGATCGCGTGAGGGGAGCTGCGATCGTGTGTGAGGGAGGTTTTGTGAAACGCGATCGCGTGGCTTATGCCGCGATCGCAGTGAAGAAATCACTGGGCAGTATATAATTAAACCCTCTGCGACTTAAACATATTTTTACACCATTGTTGTACGGAAGAGAGCTTTGGGGACGATTTTTGAAGACGGAAATCAGTGTTCTTCATAGAGGTAAGTGTTTCGATCATTAAAACTCGATTATGGATGATTATAGAACATAAAACCAGTGTAAATTCATGGAAAATCAATAGAAAAATTGGGTTTTAGGGCTTGAGATTATGATACCTTTAGGAGTCGATTTGAGGGGTCAAGCGAACTCCGATTTTGGTGTTCTTTATATGTACGGACTCGTGAGAGAACGAAAAACACTTCTGTATAAAAAATTCTGAGTTTCGGGATGCGGGCTCAGGGGTCGGGTTTTGACCGGTTTCGGATTTTTGGGTTAAATTTGATATCTTTCAATTGGAAATTGTTCCTTAAGCACATATGGATGATAAAAATCTGAACTTGGTAGATTTGGAGCCTTCGGAGGTTGATTCAAGAGGCAAGCGTGTTGTGGAATAGTTCCGGGCTAGCTTTGAGGTAAGTAATGTCTTTAAATCCTGTCCTGAGGGTATGAAACCCCAGACTATGCACCCTTTCACGGGTTTTGAATGAAAAGGTGGAAACTTTGGAAACATCTTTCCTATTTGGGCGACTACTGAGTTGTGAAACCGATTTTTAAGCCTTGCTTAAGTAGTGTTATTTTATTATGATATGATTTGGGCGGTAAGTCGTGTTTGGGGCCTAGTGCCGACTTGTCTACCCCTTGAGGGTTGTGTTTACCATATTTTCCTCACTGATATGTTATGAGTTTTTACTCAGTCTTTTCCTGATGAATTATTTTGACACTCAGAGTATTTTGATACTATTTATTGAAAAATGAAACACTGTTTTGGGTCAAGAACCCGGTATGTTTCCTGGCCTAAGGACAAATTGAGAGTGTCTGACTGAGTGAGGCTTTCAGGCCTTATGAGAGAGGTGAGGAGGCTTTCAGGCCTCAGGAGTGTGGTGAGGAGGCTTTCAGGCCTCAGGAGTGTGGTGAGGAGGCTTTCAGGCCTCAGGAGTGTGGTGAGGAGGCTTTCAGGCCTCAGGAGTGTGGTGAGGAGGCTTTCAGGCCTCAGGAGTGTGGTGAGGAGGCTTTCAGGCCTCAGGAGAGTGTTGAGGAGGCTTTCAAGCCTTATGTTATTATTGCGCTTGGGCTGTAGGAGCCCCTCCGGAGTCTGTACACACCCCCAGTGAGCTCCAGTACCGATTGAATGATGATGATTTCCCGCGGGGCTGATACTGAGTGATTGAGAGAATGCCTGAGGGGCAACTGTTACGAGAAATGATTTTGGCCAGAAGGGGCAGATTTATGATGATTTTTCTAAGTTTTCGAACTATGATTTACTTCGTTTTCAAACTGGTTTTTACTGATAATTTTACTGAGATATTATGATATTACACGTGGTTCAAAGTATTTCTGGAAACTGATTTTGAACTTATGTATTTGATGAATACTACATGGTGACTTGGTGTTTTACTGATTTTTGTGAAATTGTGTATATGTACTGCGTGTTTTATATTTCTCATACTGTGATTTATTTTCATTACTACTGAGTTGGCGTACTCATAAAGACTCCCTGTGCCTCTGTGCACAGATTCAGGTGACGGTCTGGAGCAGTAATTGTCCTTGCTTGTAGTTGCAGATTCGCGGGATTTCGAGGTAGCTGTTCAGCGTCCACAACTTCTCCACTTCCCTTACTTATTATATTTTTAGCCCTTGATTCAAAGAAAGATATTATAGTTTTAGTAGAGTTAGATTTATCTATTCTTAGATGCTCATGACTATTGACTCCAGTTCTTGGGAGGTTTGTTTAGGCTAATATGGGAACGCTAATACTTATTTATATTATTGATGCTATGGTTGCATGCTTATTATTGAATTGTGAACTCGTGTAATTGAACAAATGCATACTAAAGTGATGGTTGGCTAGCCTAGTTCCACGATAGGCGCCATCACGGCCTGTTAGGATTTGGGGTCGTGACATATTCAGTTCAAGACTGTGTGCTCTGATGTACCTGGTTCAACTGGGCAGACATTTGTCAATCTTCAAAACTATGCAGTGACTTGGGTCAACACCTTTCAAGAATAAAGTATATCAATTTGACATATCTTGTAGCCATGCTCAAGTAGGAATTTTGATAATCTTTCAGACCTTGCTCTTGGAGCCTGCTTAAGTCCATAAAGTATCTTATCAAGTTTGTACACATGATCAGGACAGTCCTTGCTTTCGAAGCGTGGAGGTTGCTTGACAAAAACTTCTTCCTTTATATAGCCATTGAGGAAGGCATTCTTTACATCCATCTGATGGAGAGTGAATTCCATTTTTCTAATTGCTTCCAATCTTGCAACTAGAGCAAAGGTTTCATCATAATGTATGCCCTCCTCTTGACTGTATCCTTGAACCACCAATCTTGTTGTTCCTTATAAGTGTTCCATCTTCATCAAGTTTGTTTCAGAAGACCCATTTTGTAGCAATTACTTATTTGTCCTTGGGTCATGGTACCAGATGCCAAACTTAACTTCTCTCAAATTGGTTGAGTTCATCTTGCATTGCATTCACCCAGTCTGCATCTTGCAAAGCCTAGTCAACATTTTTAGGTTCAATAAGAGATAAAAATATCAAAAGCACAAAGATTCTCGGAAAGATTCTTCACTGAAGATCTGGTTTTGATTCCAGAGGTTGGATCAGTAATTATTTTCTCAATGGGATGAGAACTTTGATACTTGTAGGGTTTCACAACCAGCTGGTTTCTTGTAGATATTCCTTCAATGTTTTGTTGTTGAGGCGGAATTTATACACGTTTAGCTAGTAAGGGAATTACTGAAGCCACACACTGAGATAAGGGGACTAAAATGCGTGTAGCTATTTTGGGAAAAATATTTTCCAAAAATAAATACCAGGCTCACGCGGTGATATAAGGATGATTGTGACTCTGACTTGTGAAATGAGATTGCGAGGTGTGGTACCTCAGTTGCGATTCTTGTTGTACTTTCTATGTTAAAGAGGCTTGTTGGTTGAACAGTTTTGTTACTCTTTATTTTTCTTACTTGTATTTGTCTGTATTGATTTCTCGTTGTTCTTCTCATGTGTTCACTTCTTGTTGCCTTCATTGCTTTAAATTCCGTGTTAGCTTACATTATTGAACTGCTTTATTGTCATTCATTTTCTTGTTTTCCCTTATTTGACTATACTATACTCCGCTCAATTTCTAGTCTTAGTAGGTGTCTTGACCTGGCCTCGTCATTACTCTACCCAGGTTAAGCTTGATACTTACTTGATACTATTGTGATATACTCATGCTACTATTCTGCATATTTTTGTGCAAATCCAGGCACATCTGCTCGTGTCAGAAGCCAGTGATTGTTCAGTTATCTTTCTAGAGACTTCAAGGTATACTTGCTCGACGTACATAGGCCTCATAGTCACCTTCCGTTATTTCATATACTATTCTTATCCTTTTATCGGGAAGTATTATATTAGAGATTATAGTACATTTCTATAGAGTTTATGACTCAATTCCAGCGGTTTTTGGGATCTGGTTCCTGATGTTTCTGCTTTGGAGTTATTATGTTTTATTGGTTTATTTTTTATCCTAGTTCGTTATTTCTATTAAGCTATTCATGAATGTTAGGTCTACCTAGTCCTATGGACTATGTACCATCACGACTTCCTTAGATGGGGTTTTGGGGTCGTGACTATTACACAAAAGTCAAACTCGATCAACTCTTCCAACTTAAAGCTTCCTAGTTGAGAATCATTCTTCTATATTAATCCTGAACCCATCGAAAACTAAAACTGATGATACACGCAAGTCATAATATACTATATGAAGCTACTCATGACCTCATATCACCGAACGTAACACAATTGCTCAAAACGACCGATCGGATCGTTATAATTTGAAATTTTATATTTTAGTTGTCCAAACAGGAGATTTCTTGCTTTTGCCAAAGAAAAGGAAAAAAAAGAAGCGATATAATTTAGAATTCAATACTAATCTTTCTAAATTACTGTCTTATTGTACTATTATATACACTAATGAATATATGTATCATGACGTACAACAAAATTAACATTATTATACCAAACAGAGAAAGAAAAATGCGATTGAATATGATTATAATACATTCTTGTAAAATTGAGGTTTGGTATAATTATTTTTCCAATCAAATCTATGTTACAATAAGAATTGGCTCAATTATTTTTTATTTTAGAAGCTCATGACTTCGTACTGCCGGGTTTTGGGAGTTATTGTAGTATTTTCTGCTTGGCTTGACGTATCGAGATTTATTATACTTTATTGTATATCATGATAGAAACTTGTCATGTACTTGTCATATTTTGGATGATTAGATTTTGGCTTACCATAACATCACAATCATTAGTGAGATTTTAGGCCACGACACAGATTAAGAAAAACTCAAATGGAATAATGATGAACTAACAAAAGTGCATCAAAAAAAGTGTTGAATAAATACGACATAGAGTCGTCCAAGACAAATGATACTCCTATTACTGATGCTAACAAACTAGATTTGGAGAACATGAAAAAAAGTGTGGAGCAGAAACTATACAGAAGAATGATATATTCTCTTTCGTACATAACTGCTAGTAGGCCTGATATTGTCTTTACTGTAAGTCTCAACGAAAATTTGTAAGCAGATCCAAAGGAATCACACTTGAAGGAAGTTAAAAAATTTCTTAGATGTCTAATGGAACACCTAATATATGTTTGTGGTATCCCAGAGGGTACGAGTTTGATTTAATTGGATATGCTAATGTTGAATAGCCAATTTATTTTTGAAAGAAAAAATACTTCAGCAGTAGCTCATTTTCTTAGTTCTTGCCTGGTCTCCTGTACAACCAAAAAACAGTATTTAATTGCCATATCCACAGCTGAAGCAGAATATATTGTTACATCCTCATGATGTGCACGACCGTTAAGCAACAACTGAGGAATTGTGGTATCTTTGTTGATTGTGTGCCCATTTTGTGATAACACAAGTGTTATCAATATAAGGAAGAATTTATATCATCGTAAAAGAATCAAGAATATAGACATAAGGCATCATTTTTTTAGAGATAATGCTGAATAAGGGGAAAACTCTATAAGTTTTTGTAAAACAAATGATTAGATTACTGACATTCTCACCAAGGCATTAAGTAGACATATCGAAATGAATAAACTGGAACTCGGATTTTACAAAATTCACTCACTCATTCGACCACCAGTGTTTGGTTAGAAAGCTATATGCTGAGTAAATAAAATAGTCGATGCTAATATTATACTAAATTGGTATATATGCATGACATAGAAACAAAAATATCAATGATGTCAGGGATAAAAAACAGGTGGAAGAGGTTGGATAAGAGCGGGTAAAAACTGGTAATACAAAATGAAAAAAATATTTTACCCCACCCATATCCCTAGTGCTACGGGAATCAAGTCGTGTGTAGTTCTAGATCCATCGGTGAACTGAGCTGATGGAGTTTTCATAGGAATGGTCGTATGTTTCGGAAATGGTTCTTTTAGGTATAACAATATCAGATGAGTTTATACAAAGTCGTGAATGTGAATCTGAAACGTTATGGATGTATCTCAAAATTAGTATCTGAATGATTATCAAGTAAAAGTGGGTAACTGATGGTGGTTGGTTGCGATTGAAATAATTGCAAGATGTGAACGTTGAACAGAAACCGGGCGAAGATTGCTCCCGTTAGGAGAATGGCTACTTCTTGGATTACCTACAAAACTTAAAACACGATGCATGCAAGTATATATGGATTATTGCGAGAATTTAAACATGATGCAAATTTCCTTTGGACCATGAAAGTTGTCTTTAGACGGTGAAGATGATGTCCTTAGACCATGACGTCCCGGGCCTTGAATCATGTGATAAGGGATCGCAGGCCATGAAATGATGTCCTCGAGCAATGAAAATGGTGCCTTTGAACCATGACGCCTTTGAATAATGATGTGCAATATTGAGAGATCTTCAGGCCATGTCTTGTGTTTTCTGGCTATGAGGATGATGCCTTCAGACTATGATGCCTTTGGACAAAAATGGCGATGTTTCAGCCCATGAGATGCAAAGATATGATGCTCGGTCGTGTGAGAAGTAAAACGAAACAGAGCTTAGGCAATGCTTAGTCGCAGTAGAAAATAGTGTTAGGTCTTAAATAGCCTAATGGAGATAGAATTTGGTCTTATGCAAGGACAACGCAATTGAGGAGGCAGTTCTTAGCCTCATGCAAGAAGAGGAGACGATTCTTAATCTCGATGCAAGGAAATGCAGTGCTTAGCCCTATGCAATTAGGGAGACAATGCTTAGCCTCATGCAAGAAGAGGAGACAGTTCTTAGTCTCGATGCAAGGAAAGGAAGTAGCCTTATGCAATTAGGGAGGTAATGCTTAGCCTCATGCAACAAGAAGATACATTGCTTAGTCTCGATGCAAGGAAAGGCCAAGCTTAGCCTTATGCAATTAGGGAGGCAATGCTTAGCCTCGTGCAAGAAGAGGAGACAATGCTTAGTCTCGATTCAAGGAAAGACTGAGAGTATTATGCAATTAGGGAGACAATGCTTAGCCTCATGCAATAAGAGGAGACAATGCTTAGCGTCGATGCAAGGAAAGGCCGAGCTTAGCCTTATGCAATTAGGGAGAAATTTCTTAGACTCATGCAAGAAGAGGAGACAGTGCTTAGTCTCATGCAATTAGGAGACAATGCTTAGTCTCATGAAAAGAAATGCAATGATTAGCCTTATGCAATTGAGGAGGCAAGTCTTAGCCTCATGCAAAGAAAACGATGAGTGATAGTAAAGTATTTCTTAGATGGAGGTGCTTGTGATAGATAATTTTCTATCTTGAAGGTAGTGATATGATATGTATGCAGATATTATTGCCTTACTATGTCTGCATCCAAATAAAAATTGTGAGATTTTTGGGAGAAGGTTGGTTCGCGCTTTTATCTTCTGCTTTGCCTGTGCTCCTGTCTTGAGATCCTATTTTGAGTTACCCTGGGCAGCATCTAGCGGTTTATAAAAATAAATTTTTAGAGACAATATGTGTGCATTTGATGAATGTAATTATTTGAAATATAGTAGTATGCAATATCAAGTAAGCAAGATGAACCAATGGTTGTGACATATTTTAGAGACATTGCGACCTCCTTGCTTTAGAATTTGGAGGGTCCTCCTCAAAATTCTTCCCCAGTTTAAAAGCAACTCTTTGACTGTTCTGCATATGACGAAGTTGGCTAGACTTGCTTTAGAATTTTGAGGGTCCACCTCAATATTCTGCCCAGTTTTTTTACCATGGTAAACTGAAGATTTTTATGAGATGTGACCGAACCCACAAGGCTGCCTACGTATCCCATCTTAAACAGGAACCAGGTCGAGCGTAGTTCAGTTACATCAAATGAAGGAATGTAAACAATTTAAACATAATATCTTTTGACTGCGTCTGAGTTGATAGGTTTTGGCCAAACTTCTCCATCAATTTTTGCAAGTGTGAGTTCTCCTCCTGTTAGTACTCTGTGAACCATGTAGGGTCCTTGCCAATTGGGTAAAAATTTCTCTTTGGCTTCATCTTGATGCGGGAAGATCCGCTTCAGCACCAGCTGCCCTGGTGTGAATTGTCTAGGCCTGACACTTTTGTTGAAAGCTCTGGATATTTTGTTCTGGTAAAGTTGACCATGACATACCGCATTCATTCTTTTCCCGTCAATGAGAGCCAGTTGTTCATAACAACTTTGTATCCATTCTGCATCACTGAGTTCGACCTCTTGTATGATTCTTAATGAAGAAATTTCTACTTTGGCGTGAATAACAACTTTAATACTGTAGACCAGCAAATAAGGGGTTTCCCCGGTTGATGTGCGAATTGTGGTACCATATCCAAGTAGAAAAAATGGTAACTTCTCGTTCCATTGTTTGTGATTATCTACAATCTTCCTTAGTATCTTCTTAATGTTCTTGTTGGCGGCCTCCACAACTTCATTCATTTGCGGTTTGTATTCTATGGAATTCTTATGCTTGATCTTGAAGGTTTCACACATGGATCTCATTAAATCACTATTAAGGTTGGCGGCGTTGGCGGTGATAATTTATTCTGGCACCCCGAATCGACAAACAATATGATCCCTAACAAAATCTGCTATGACCTTCTTAGTTACATCCTTGTAAGATGCGGCTTCAACATATTATGTGAAATAGTCTATGGCCACTAGAATGAATTTGTGCCCATTTGAAGCGGCGAGTTCGGTTGGACCAGTGACATCCATCCCCCAAGCGGAGAAAGGCCAAGGTGCACTTTTTGCATTGAGTTCATTGGGTGGCACTCGTATCATATCCGCCTGTACTTGGCATTGATGACACTTTTTGACATACCTGATGCAGTTTGTTCCGTAGTCATCCAAATAATCCTGCTATTAATATCTTCTTAGCTAAAACAAAGCCACTCATGTGTGGTCCGCAAGTTTTGGCATGTATCTCTTCGAGCAATTTGGATGCTTCCTTGGCGTCAACACACTATAATAACCCAAAATCTGGAGTCATTCTTAACAGAATCCCTCCACTTTGGAAGAAATGGTTGGATAATCTTCGGAGTGTGCATTTCTGAATTTGATTCATGTGCTCCGGGTACTCTCCTTTTGACAAGTATTATTTGATGTCATGGAACCATGGGTTCCCATTAGTTTCTTCTTCAACATGAGGACAATAAGTTGGCTAATTATGAATCCCTACTGGAATAGGATCGATGAAATTCTTGTCTAGGTGTTGTATCATGGAAGATAGAGTGGCCAACGCATCTGCGAACTCAGTCTAGATTCTCGGAACATGTTTGAACTCTATCTTTGTGAATCGCTTCATCAATTCATGCACATAGTACAAATACAACAATATTTTGGTATTCTTTGTAGCCCATTCTCCTAGAAACTGATGTAGCAAAAGGTCTGAATCACCAATTACCAGAAATTCGTCAATGTTCATATCAATGGCAGACTTGACTTCCAATATGCAAGCCTCATATTCTGCCATATTGTATGTACATGGAAATCTGAGTTTTGCGGATACCAGATAGTGTTGACCCGTCTCTGATACCAAAACTTCTCCAATACCCACTCCTTTGAAATTTGCAGCCCCATCGAAGAACATTCTCCAACCATCGTATGTTTCAATGATATCTTCTTCTACAAATGATACATCTTCATCGAGAATGTACATTTTTAGTGGTTCATATTCTCCTCCTACATGACTTTCTTCTAGATGATCCCCCAATGCTTGTGCCTTGACCTCTTTCAGAGTTACATAGATGATGTCAAACTCACTCAATAGTATCTGCCATTTTGCCAACTTCCCCGTAGGAATGGGTTTCTGGGAAATGTATTTTAGAGGATCCATCATTGACATGGGATATGTGGTGTAGGAACAAAAGTAGTGCCTCAACTTTTGAGCTATTTGTGTCATAGCACAGCGGGTGCATTTCAGCAAAGAATACCATGCTTCGTAAGGTGTGAACTTCTTACTCGGATATTATATGGCATGTTCTTTCCTTCCTGACTCATCGTGTTGTCCCAAGACAAAACCAAAATCTCCATCTAGTAAAGACAAATAAAGTAGCAGAGGTCTCCCAGGTTCTGGAGGGACCAGGACTAGTGGCGTGGACAAATATTCCTTGATTTTGTCAAAGGCTTTCTGACATTCTCAGTCCAACTTGTTGCAACATCCTTCTTCAACATTTTGAAAATTGGTTAACATATCACAGTTGATTGTGCTATGAAACGTCTAATGTAATTGAGACGCCCTAAGAAACTTATCATATCTTTTTTGTTCTTTAGAGGTGGTAGGTCTTGGTTAGCCTTGACCTTTGACGGGTCCAACTCAATTCCTCGGCGGCTGACAATGAACCCTAAAAACTTTCCAACAGGGACTCCAAAGGCACATTTTGCAGGGATCAATTTCAAATTATACCTTTGAAGTCGATCAAAGAATTTCCTCAAGTCTGCTATGTGATATGTACCCTTCTAATATTTGATGATGACGTTGTCCACGTACACCTCTATCTCCTTATGTATCATGCCGTGGAAAACGGTTGTCATGGCCTTCATATAAATGTCTCCAGCATTCTCCATACCAAATGTCATCATTTTGTAGCAATACACTCCCCGTGTAATAAAGGCTATCTTTTCGGCATCCTCTTCATCCATCCAGATCTGATAATACCCCGCGAAGCAATCCACAAAAGACTGGAGTTCATGCTAGGAATAGTTGTCGATCAGTATGTGTATATTGGGCAACGGGAAATCTTCTTTGGTACTTTCTCTGCTTAAATCTCGATAGTCGACACATACTCTGACTTTCCCATCCTTCTTCGGAACTGGCACGATGTTAGCATACCAGGTTGGGTATTCAGCCACTCTGAGAACCTTAGCTTTGATCTGCTTGGTGACTTCCTCTTTTATGTTCAGACTCATGTCTGGCTTGAACTTTATGAGCTTCTTCTTTACAGGCGGATACATAGGGTGGGTTGGTAGCTAATGAGCCACTATAGACGTGCTCAAACCTGTCATATCATCATAGGACAATGCAAAAATATCCTTGTACTTTTTCAAAAATCGAATGTATTCTTATTTATCTAACGACCACAAGTGAATGCTTACATGAGTTTCCTTGACTGTTTCGGAGTCTCCCAAATTGACTATTTCAGTCTCATCCAAATTGGACTTAGGCTTGTTTTCAAAATTTTCCACTTCTATGACAATCTCCTTGGGTATTATATCTTCTTCCAGATCCTCTGAATCACTTTCCTTATGTTGCGTTGTCTCATTACATGTCACAGTCGTAGGTTCATCAGGGTAAATAATATTAAAGTTGTAGAGAGAAAATGTAAAGGATAATAATAAATACTGAAACAACAATCCATTGATAAATATTAAATGTCAAACAAATACAGTTCAATGATCCGAACAATTATTCAAAATGAAAATGTTTAAAATAAAATACTTAAAATGTCTTAATTTCCCATGAAATTGTTTTCAAAAAGAAATGATGCTAATTTCCATGCTACCCAGGAACTCGACGGGACCTTGATAGTTCAGCAGTCCAATTCATGAGTACAACTCCTTTCTCCATTGTCTGAATAACAAGGCCTTCATCCTCCTCCTCCTCCTCCTCAACTATCGCATTGCAGTCTATGTCTTCATCCTCTAGGAATAGATTCCTTATGCCAGCTAGAACTTCATCTTCTTCGGACCCCCACATCATGCTGGCTTAATGAAATGACTACCTCAAATGTGGTACTGGCTGCTCTAAAGGGTAATAAGGACCACGCCATGGACGAGACCAATTCTGATACTCGTTCCAGGGGTATTCATACCCAAGCCCAAAAAGTTGTGTTGTGACGCTTGGGTTGTACTGGTTTCGTGATACCTTGGAGATTCTTACTGAGACCCTTACTAGCTTCATACCCTGCCCATACCAATATGTTTTCTATCTTACTGCTTCACCATTTAGCTTTTTTAGTTGCGTTGATACGCTCGACGCGGTGGTATGTTTCTCCACCTAGATTCCTTCAATTCTCGACAACTGGAACAGTTTGATTGGTGTTAATGGGATTACTTCCATCCCCATGGATGATTACTTCTTGATGGTTCCATTCGAACTTCACGTCCTAATGTATAGTAGAAGCTATGGCCCCAGAGGCATATATCCAAAGTCGTCCCAACAACAAATTGTATGTAGCAGATATATCCAACACTTGAAACTCAACATCAAACCAGGTCGGGCCAAACTGTAGGTTGAGTTTGGTCTCCCCAATTGTTTCCCTTTGGGACCAATCGAATGATTTCATGTTCATACTCTCAGCTCGTATCTCATGCAGACCCTTACCCAATCTTTTTAAAGTAGTTAGCAGACAGATGCTGAGACTTGAAGCCCCGTCTATCAGGACCCTGGCAATGATTGTTCATCAAACTACACTGTGATATGCAGTGCCGTGTTGTGACTCAGTCTTTCTGGCGGCAGTTCGTCTTTGTGAAAAGTGATCTTGTGGCTTTACAACACTTGCCCTACCATATTGGTAGTCTCTCCACTAGTGATGTTATTGGGTACATAGGATTCATTCAACACCTTCATCAAGGCATTCCTATATGCCCCAGAGTCCTGTAGCAGTGCTAAAATGGATCTTTGAGCAGGGGTTTTGTTAAGATTATCAACCACAGAATATTCGGTCGCCTGCACCTGAGGTGTATCATTATCTGGAGATGGATCTTCTCCCTAGGGCTGGATCGGCCTTCTGTAGTATTGAGTGACTACTGTCACATATTTATATATTCTGGGATGAATCTTCCAAGGGCCCGCGAGCTTTATACAGTACTGAGTGGACTTGCATATGAGAGTTGAAGCATTGTGAGAATTTTCATACAATTGATGCATTGGCATGTAGAGTATACTAAGTTATACATGGTTTATTGTTCGTACCTGAACTTATACTATTTTATTATCTGTTAGATAACTGCAAACATGCCTAAATTCCTGTACAGCCATTCTTGATATATCCACTGAGGTTTAGTCCGTCATTACCTCTCAGCCCATAGTTTGGGTTCGTTACTTCTGAGTTGGTGTACTCACGTTACCCCATGCACCTTGTGTGCAGGTCCAGGTACATTGGGACCTGGTAGTTACTGTTGATTGGCTGTTAGAGTTTCTCTCGGAGTCTTCGAGGTAGCAGCTGGCGATCGCAGCCTTGACTTATCCTTCTTTATCTCCTCGTCTAAATTTTATTATTTCATACTGTGTTGTCTACTTATGTGTTGCGGCATTATTATTTTGTAGTAGCTCATGACTCGGTGACACTAGATCGGGGATTTGTTTAGTTGGATTTTAATGTGGTTAAACATTTTAATGCCTTATAAAACGAGACTCTTGTTGTAAATAGAATGATTTTCCAGAAAAAACCTTTAAGCAAATGAAATGTGTGGCTTGCCTGATTTGACGAGTCACAATAGAATAAATGTAGGAATCGACCAAAATAAATAGTTGAAAACATAACACTTCCTATTACATATGTTTTCATGTTGAGTAGTTAAGTTTCACAAACAATGGAGTTACAAATGTTGAGTAATTAAGTTTCACAAACAATTAATTTACAAATGTCAATAAAGAATTACAATTTACATTATATGTTGCAATTATGTTAAGTATGTTTCATTATACATGTTTTAATTATCCAATAATAGTGTGTTACTATTTTCAATGGAGCTAAATATATTGATATATTGTACATACGCAAAACAGAACTGCAAATAATCAATGTCATTATATGTATACAGATGTATAAATGAGAGTATAAGTTTTCATAAAATTATATACATATGTATAAACCCTACAACATTGACAAAACTGCAACAATAACGAAAATATATACTTTGTTAAAGAAAAAAGCAACTGAAATATTCATTCACAACCACAATGTGTAATGACTACCACAAACGACACAAAAATAAAGTCATCTACATTAAAATGAGAATAAAGCAGAACTACTTTCTCGATCGTCCCTTCTTCCTCTTCCTGAAAAGTCTCCTTGTGATTTCATCACCACTAATTGCACCGGATTATTGTTTTTTTCTTCCATAATCTCACAACAGAGATCCTCACCTGGTGCGAAGTGTCTCAATGTTAAAATTATCTTTTCGAATTTCCTTACCCATGATAAAATACTCAGCAAAGCCAGCAACAAAAATACCACAATCACTGTAATTAATAGAAAATTAGATTATTTGTATGTTACTGTAAAAATAGGTACACAAATAGTAAAATAGTAAAATAATTGAGATTAACCTACCATTTGATCTGTTGTGTCACATTATTAACCAGATTAATCTGCAAAGCATTAGAATGTGATTTATCGGTATATGCACCATTGTTCCAATCAATGCCCTTCTTCTCGACATAAAAATCAGAACTCTTCAAGAAGTAAGGTATCAAAATTGCATAAGGTAATGCATCGTCCAAAGCAAGTCTATCATTAATAGATCCACGGTTAGAGTCATAGATGTGGATGCACCTATCTATGAACGTAAACACCCCAAAACTCAGTGGCCCAATTTAACTCTTCCACACTTGATATAAATAGGGAATAACACGTGGTCAACAGTGTGCCACGCTACATTTGCATCACAATGAAAGCCTCTAATGTACTCTTCTATTTTATGTCCTTCATGAATCACAGAAGGATCTTTCTTCACTTTGAAATCTTTATACAGTGAGTTGATATTGTTACCAAAGGCACAGTTGGTTGTAGTAAACCTTATGAAAACATTCGGCTCATCTTTTCCCTTCTTCCTCAAATAGTAAAAGATGACATCCAAGTGCTGAGACAAAATAAATAAAACAAAAATAACCATCACTACTAAATGATTCAAAGTACTACAAAAAATTCAATATATGATGCAATTTTTTTACAAATTTATACACTATTATACAGAGTTATACATATTTATACAAGGTTATACAATCTTATACTGTGATTATACAAAAATCCTTCATTTGATTATACAAAGTTATGTATACACTATGGGGGTCTCAAACAATAAAGATACGCAACAAAAAAAGGCATTAGGACAAAAAGTTATTAAATATTGTGTCAATCAAAGGCCGACCACAATACACAAGTGAGTGTAACCAATTCTTCATGACACGAGCCAAAAGTAAAAGCTTCCGCAAGCTTATTTACTTCAACGGTATAAATATTTTTGGCACTTCAAATCACAAAAAACAAAATCAGAACTACCTTCCTTGACAAGTATAAAATCAGAACATGAAATCTTAAAGAAAGTTAAGCTACCTTCGCCTCGTACCCATCTCATTATCAACAAACGCACAAAACTGTAACGACCCGGTCCGTTGTTACGCAGTATACGCATCTATTTCTTCATTTCTGTCTTGTAGTAGCTCGGTTAGACTGTTCACAAAGTGTTGGGGTTGGTTGGTTCGGGTTCGGAGCAAAAATAGAGTGGATTGAGACACATAGTCTCTAACAAGAGCTTTAGAGTTGGAAACGTCAACCCGGACTTGACTTATTAGTGAACGACCTCATAATGCAGGTTTTATGGTTCGGATAGCTTCGTTAGGTAATTTGGGACTTAGGAGTGTGTTCAGAATATTT
>ML294304.1:0-25678 GCA_005239495.1 Nicotiana undulata
ATATATATATATATATATATATGTGTGTGTGTGTGTGTGTGTGTGTGTGTGTGTGTGTATGTACTTATATGTATATGGGATATGAGAAAAGGTTATGGCGTTATATACGCGCTACCACCTGATCAGCTGGTATCTGTTGATGGTTTTGCCCATAGTGGCCGAGATGATATGATGGGATGCCCTCAGAGGCTTGATGATGTTATGTACACCTATACCTATGCATGACATGGCATTTACACGCGCGTGCATGGCATTATAAATGTTTCAGGATTTACAAAGTAATTTAGACTCACAAGCGGAATTCTTTATTCCATGTGTCATCTATGTCTTTTATGTACTGCTTTTCATGCCTTACATACTCAGTACATTATTAGTACTAACGCACTATTTACCGGGGCATGCGTTTCATGCCCGCATGTGCAGGTAGATAAGCAGATGGTCCCCCTTCTTAGGATCCTTGATCAACGAGAGTTGGTGTGCTCCATTTGATCCAGAGCTGCTTTGGTTTTGGTACGATAGGTTTTTTTACATATATGGGTATAACGGGGCCCAATCGCATTTATATTTTATTAGAGTTATGTACACAGTCATGTATAGTTGGGTAGTATGTGGCCTTGTCGGCTTCCAGTTTTGAATATGTAGTTGTCTATAGCAGCCTTGTCGGCTCGCCCTACGTATTTCGCACGTGTATGTATATATGTCTTTTGGACTGGTTTTTCTCACGCATGTTATGCTCGTAATTTAGCAGATGATTCATGTTCATACATTAATCGCATGCTTAAAAGTGTTCGAGAGGTAGGATTCGGGCACCAGTCGCGGCGCATCGGTTTGGGTCGTGACAAGTCTCACCCCAAAAGTACATGTTATAAGATTCCTAACTTGTTGACTTTCGATGAAGCTTATTTTCTTCGATTCATTTAGCTTCTAAGCCTTCCAATCCCTCTTGGTACTTGTTATTCCTGATCATAAATATTTGTAACCTCCAAGGTAACATGCTTAACTTACTTATGTACTTTCAAAGAGGATCTCATTCTGGAGCTTACATCAATAGACTTACGACGTACAAAAATGTGGGGTGTAACACTTTCTATCCAACAACAGTCGTTGTCATCATTTTAGCTAGTCATATGGAATTATGACCATGTTAGTTGAGTTTGATCATGTCTCATCGAAAGAACTTTGGAGCATAATGACAGATAAGATGCGCAAGAGCGAGGTGTTCTTGTGCCCGTGAAAATAGATACCGGAGACACGCTACTATATGCCATATTGCTGGATCCACTTGAGCATAATGGACTTGGTAACATCGACAAAACACAAGAATAACGGGGTCAATCTCCTTTCCAAACCTGAGGGTAAAAGGGTATGTATAAAAAAACATACCCTAGTTTGCTGAAAGTTACCCTCTCCACTTAGAGGAGGGCCAAAACCTCAATATTTTTTCAGCCGTAGTCGTCCTTCACAACGCGAATGCTGGTCGACCGAATGGACGAAAGATACTCTCCGACTACTCTATATCAGCCATTGTTTGGATTAGAGAAAGGGTTTTGGATATGAACATCCTTGTTAAAAGATCATTCTTCAGGAATGATTGTACATGTAGAAGGAGGCTTTGGATATGAACATCCTTGTTAAAATATCATTCGTCAGGAATGATCGTACATGTAGAAGGAGGCTTAACGTCGGAACTAATGGGTTTGTTTTTCTTGGACCGTCCCCCACCAATGCAGGTTCCGGTGCCGACGGTGGAAGAAAGTGTCACGACCCCAAATCCTAACAGGTCGTGATGGCGCCTATCGTGGAACTAGGCTATCCAACCATCACATTACTACACATTTGTTCTATTATAATAATTCGAAAATCAATAATAATCAGCAAAATAAGCAATTAACATTTTTCTCTAAGTCTTTAAGCAAATATAATATAATCTACTGTCTAAACACAACCTCCAAGACTAGAGTCAACCGATCACGAGCATCTAAGAAATAAACTAACTCTAGTAATGTCATAGTAATGTCTAGGAATAAAATACTAATACAAAATAAGGAAGGGAAATGGAGAAATTGCGGACGCTGGATAGTTACCTCGAAATCCCAAAGCTGACAATGAACGAAACTCGGATGGCTACTGCTCCGAACCAGTACCTGGATCTGCACACAGGGGTGCAGGGAGTAATGATGAATACGCCAACTCAGTAGTAATGAAAATAAATCAAAGTCTGAAGTATATGAAAAACACAGCACAAAACACCAATCCACAAATCCGTAAAACATCAAGTCTCAATACAGTATACATAAGTTCGAAAACCAGTTTCCACAAAACCCTTTGAAACAAGTATAATTTTAGGGTCCAAATTCCTTACCTCAATGAAGAACAATGATTTCATCTCTTCATTATCGCCTCAAAAGCTCTCTTCTCGTTCAAAAATGGTGGAAACATGGTTAATGGTCGCAGAGGGTTTTAATATAAACTGCCCAGCTCTTTATTCATCGCGATCGCGGGACCCACATCGCGATCGCGAAGCACAAATCCACAGACCGTCAAAAGACCCTACGCAATCGCAGACCTTCACACGCGATCGCGATTCAACATGACCTCCAACCACGGGCCTCTCTAACTCTACGCGATCGCATGAGCTCCCACACGATCGCGCTGCTTAAGCCGCCCAACCTCTGTGATCGCGGACACACTTATGCGATCCCAGAGAGTAAATTCCTACTCCCCTCAATTTTTACTACGCGATCGCGGTTCTTCCTACGCGATCGTAGAGAATGATTTTCCGCTGCACAAAAACCAGAAACCAGCATTATTCCTAAGTCCAAAAGTGCTCGTTTGAGCATCCGAAATACACCCGAGGCCCTCGGGACCTAAACCAAACCTGCCAACATATCCCATAACATCATTCAAACTTAGTCGAGCCTTCAAACATCAAAACACCAAAATCACATCGAATTCAAGCCTAAGAACTTTGAAATTTCTAAAATCCACCAATGATGTCGAAACTATCCAAAACACATCCGCTTGACCTAAACTTTTGCAAACATATCCAAAATGACATTACGAACCTGTTCCAACTTCCGAAATTTCATTCCGACCCCGATATCCTATTTTCCACTGCCGATCGTAAATCGCCAAAAATTAACTTTCGCCAATTCAAGTCTAATTCTACACCGGACATCACAAAAATAATCCGAAGACACTCCTAAAACCAAAATCACCTAACGAATCTATCCGAACCATAAAATCCGCATTCCGAGGTCGTTTACCAATAAGTCAACTCCCAGTTGACTTTTCCAACTATAAAACTATTTCTAGAGAATAAGTGTCTCATTTCTCCCTACAACCATTCGGAATCCGAGCTAACCGACTCTAACACATCATAAACAGCATAACCAACCTATTACAAGGCACTAACATCGATAATAATGCAAATTCTACGGAACAACCGACCGGGTCGTTACATTCTCCCCCACTCAAACATGCGTTCGTCCTTGAACGTGCCTAGAGTTGTTCCAAACACCACCAAAATTGTTGTGTAACCTACCATGCACATATTCGGAGGTGATCCTACGTCACTCTACACCTTATGGGTCTAATAGCACAACACATTGAAATTTAGAAATCCAATCCTGACACATAACCTTAGAACCAAGTTTCCACTTCCGAAATAATTTACAAGATCAAATCCAACAACTATAAGCTAAAATAGTCTGCACACGCTGTATCAAGCCATATCTGTAACCCAAGATGAAATCACCTAATATACCACATGACTCAACCACTCATAGCGATGACTCCTAATCACAATAGCTTCTCAAAACAACCCAATACCGGTAAATAACCTCTTATCAAACAAAGCATAGCCTTCACACCTTCATATGCTGCCGATGATGAAAGAAACACGTAGAAACCAGCAACCATTCATCCGATCAGCATCTATACCATCCAGAGCCATAACCTATGCAACTCGTGCACTCCATAACAATATCCCAAGAGCTCAATTAATAAAATAAAGAAGACTCACACGAGAGGACTATCCTGCCACTAACACTTACCATTACCACATCGTGCTAAAAGCCTGGCACACACCGTAAAATCGGAACACACGAATCTGACACCAAGGATCATACCTCTACCTAACTCCGCTATAAAGCGTGATCCCATCCAACCGCTGGACCACATGAAATACGCCAAGCCACCTTGCTCAAATCAATAACCATGTGAAATTCGACGTCAATTACTCAAAGTGCATTGCCATAACCACGGGGGAAATCAGACGATACCATGCCACCCGAACCAGAAAGAACATAACTAATACGTCTCAATCCTGCAACACGCAATTACTTACCTTACTCAAATCTTGCTATCAAGCCCAAATAGAACCGCACCCTATGCACATATAACCAATAATCACATCTCCTCGAAACACCGAAAGGTATTTCATAGATCACTCCAAAACACGAATAAGCTCAATTACAATCGAATGGTACATCCGTCAACAATAGCAATTCAGAGTCAACAATCCCGACTCAGTGTAGAACACACACCCATACTGGCCTACCAATAATTCTAAATCAACTCTGGTCATCCACATCAGGTAGATAACTCTCCAACGGTTCATAATAACTGAATCATGACATATACTAACACCTGACTAGCTTTGCTCGCATCCTCATAGTTCACAACAACAAAATAATCTGTTTATTAGAACTCTTAGTCTCAAAGTCCATGAAGCGCACAAATTTACCATATCTGATCCCAACTACACCACTCGAATATATAACATGTCTCTAATACTCAATCATTCCACAAGGGATACCCCCATAATTCTTTTGTGTCACCAAGCAACCTTGAATATCCGCAGTCGATCCAATAAGAGAGCGTCGTAATTCCAATAAAGCACCATTAACTTGACACATTGTCTTTTCAGAATGTATACCTCATCCAGTCATACCAATTAGTGATATCATCTACCTAGTCGTCTAAAACTGCCGATGCTGTCTAAGAATTTCACATATGCAATTTCTAAACTCTACACCACATATCGCATACACTACGCCGTCCTATGCTAAGTATAAGAACTTCCCACTTGATCCTATCTAGAAGCAAAATCACTATACATCCATGGCCCTCACGTCAGTAGAAATATACATCTCTAACCGTGGTAGAAACCATCAAGAACTCTCTGAATCCCATTTGTACAACGCTAAACTGTCAAGACTGAATCCTTTCAACTCAACCAAGCTACGCATGCCACCAAATCCCAAGAAAATTGCTAAGAAACACCTGTAATAACTCATTACTTCATAACACCCACCAAACTAATCATATCCCTTATTGTTTATCATGTTGAGCCGACCTACTACAAAGCTGTCCTATTCATTCAAGTTCCTTCTGACTTACCTTCGAATTGATACTTCTTTTTGCCATAATACCGCAATTCTCAATCCCGACTCACCGTACGAAACTCGAGCATAAAATATATTGTTTAAGGCTCATAAGCCGCTGAATACTCTCTCAAATATCCCCAAAGCACCACATTAGAAATACTTACCCTGAAGAGACTTCCTGCGAATTTAAGTCATTACCTTCTCTTCTTGATACTGAGGGATAGAATCCATAATAATGTAACTACACCACAAGCCTTGACACCTTCCACGTAAATCTCAGTTTCTGGCAAAACACACCTCTTGAAGATCCCCATTGTTACGTATAACCTTGAACCCATTGAACCAGTCTCGACAGTCTTCCACTCTACGCAAATGTCAATTACCCTGACCAAGTAAATAGAACGAACTGACCCCGCTTGCAAACCACATACTAGGATATGTAATCCACACATTGAAGCAAAAAGCAAACTCATACACCGCACACACTACACCTTCAAGCACAACTCAATCATTCAACAAATTCCATTACCCGTAAAGTACATTACAACCTGTATCGAAGAAATTTCCATTACTCGAGTCATTTCCAGACTCCACCTCTGCAGGTCATAACTGATTCAACAATATACCTCGCACCGAAACCAGTACAACACATAATCGTATAATCAACTTATCATTAGCGGGCTCCCCCACTTGACTCAAAGCCAAGGATCAAGACAAACAATAACTTTCGATGTACATTATCACTGCCACCATACTGTGGTGAGGTTCAACTAAATCCTTCATACGCTCATATGACCCAAACCATCTAGCCCTCAAATCGTATGCAAATCTCGCATTCACCATAGTAATAGTCATGCCAACTCCCACAAGCGATCTAAACTCAAATTACAACATACATCATTTTCTAATAGAGAGAACTTACTACAGATCAACATAAGGGTCACACACCTCAAGACAACTCGCAGGAGATACCCCTGCCTACTTAACCTCAGAACGATAGCTCCCTATACACTTCCCAAAAATCATAGCTATCACACTATCCTTATACCTTCCTACATTAGAACACAACAACTGCCTGCCCCCAAGACATCCCATTAAGCGGTATAACAACCTAAAGCTGATGGCAACAGTAACACTGGAGTTATGGCCAAGGAATTCTTGAGCTTCTAGAAGCTCTACTCGCACTCGTTTGACCACATAGATACCTTTACTGGACACCACGTGTCCCAAGAATGCTACTGAATTGAGCCAACAATTCAAACTTGGAGAACTTAGCACAAATCTTCTCCTCCCTATATCCTTGTAATACCATCATCAAATGCCGAGTATGCTATCCCTGGCTACGAGAGTACGGCAGGATGCCATCAATAAATACAAGAACAAAGGAGTTATAACACGACTAAATACACCGACAATCAAATACATAGAAGCTGCTGGGGCATTGGTTAGCTCAAAAGATATCACAGGAACTCAGAACATAACAGGAAAACCCACTTCACTCCACAACTAAACTACACGAGAGGTCCCTCAATAAACTAGCAACTCGAGGTCATATTCTAACTCACGACAGAAGTAAAATACTCAATGGTTCTTGCTACTTCTCTTGCCAATTCATTTTGTCACCCTCAAACAACTTGAACACATCTAACCATCATATCACACTTGCCATGAAGTCATCTAGTCACAAAGTTCCATCAATAAGGACACAAACGGACATATAAGTCCCCTAACACATGTGCTCACACAAATAAAATCTCAACACTCAAGCCACAAACAAAATCCGACATCAAGTCCTTCCGACTGGCCCATTATTAACATATTAAAAATCGCCTCTCGCACCTCACTCATGGAAATCACAAGATGTGGATACACAGATGGTACTGAGCGCTCGCGTGTGCATTCTAATACATGAAAAAGTATTCAAAGAATTACGCTTTTGGCTGAATAAAATGGATTCGCACGACAAGAATTCCAGAATGTGAGATTTTTCCTAAGGGTTTTGCAGCCTCTCGAAGATAAGTACAGACGTCTCTGTACCGATTCGCAAGACTCTACTAAACCTGCTCATGACCGTTGAGTCCTATGTAACCTAGAGCTCTGATACCAACTTGTCACGACCCCAAATCCTAATAGGTCGTGATGGCTCCTATCATGGAAGTAGGCTAGCCAACCATCACATTACTACATATTTGTTCTATTATAATAATTCAAAAATCAATTATAATTAACAAAATAAGCAATTAACATTTTTCTTTAAGTCTTTAAGCAAATATAATATAATCTACTGTCTAAACACAACCCCCAAGACTGGAGTCAACCGATCACGAGCATCTAAAAAATAAACTTACTCTACTAATGTCATAATAATGTCTAGGAATAAAATACTCATACTAAATAAGGAAGGGAAATGGAGAAGTTGCGGACGCTGGACAGCTACCTCGAAATCCCAAAGCTGACAATGAACGAAACTCGGATGGCTACTGCTCCGAACCAGTACCTTGATCTGCACACAGGGGTGCAGGGAGTAATGATGAGTACGCCAACTCAAAAGTAATGAAAATAAATCACAGTCTGAAGTATATGAAATACACAAAACAAAACAACAATCCACAAAACAGTAGAACATCAAGTCTCAATACAGTATACATAAGTTCGAAAACCAGTTTCCACAAAACCCTTTGAAACAAGTATACTTTTTTCCAATATTTCTCGGTAATATCAGTTTGAAAAATAAAGTGAATCATAGTCAAAAACTCAGTAAAATAACATCATAAAACTGCCCCTCGGGCCATAATCATCACTCGTAACAATTTCCTTCAGCACCTCACCATCACTCAGTATCAGCCCCACGGGCAACTTTACTGTCACTCATGCCACCCAATCATTCATCACTTGGCACTCACACTCAGTAGGTACTTGTGCTCACTGGGGGTGTGTACAGACTCCGGAGGGGCTCCTACAGCCCAAGCGCTATAAACAAGCCATATCATGGCATAAATCACTCTCAGGCACTCGGGCTCTCTCATATCATAACATCCTCACAACATTGGCCCTTGGCCTCATTCGGTCAGACACTCTCAGCATGCCACTCGGGCCATAAATAAAATGAGGTTCTCGACCAAAAATTGTATTTCATTTCAGAAATAGTAATATTATCAAATAAGAGTGTCAACAATTTTACAAGAGGGACCGAGTGTAAAATCATAGTTTCAAAGTAGTGAGAATATCAATAGAATAGCCCCCTAGGGGTTAAAACAGATCAGCACTAGGCCCCAACCATGGCTTATAGCCCAAATATATCAAAACATAGTAATATTATAACTCATATGCTTTAAAAGAAGTTTTTCAATTCAATATTTTCCTTAAAAGGAACGTTATTCCAAATTTTGAATTCGTGCACTCCCCACACTCGTCATACAGTGTGTGCGTCACTCCAAATCCATGAAAGGATGTAAAGTGTGATGACCCAAAAGGTCATCCTGTGTTATTATTAACTAAATCTATGTTCCGAGGCATCAAAAGCCTTCGTTAATCCCACCTCGATGTGCGTGAGCAACCCGGGTGCGTAGCCGAGAAGCCTTTATGTGAAAATTTCATAAAAAGTTGAAATTGTAGTAATTAATTGAATTACAGTTGACGTTAGTCAACCTTTTTGGTAAATGGACCCAGACCCGTGATTTGACGGTCTCGGAGGGTCCGTAGGAAAATATGGGGCTTGGGCGTATGCCCGGATCGAATTCCGAGAACCCAAGTTCGAGAAATAAATTTTTAAAGAAAAATTGTTTCCTGAAAATAATAAAGACTTTCGAAAATGGAATTTGATTTGAAACCTGTGTTACTGGGCCCATATTATGGTTCCGAAACCCGGAATAGGTTCAGTATGTGTTATTTGAGTTATCTGTGAAATTTGGTAAGGAACGGACTTGATTTGACATTGTTCGGATCAAAAATGGAAAATTGAGAGTTAATGGAGTTTTTAGAAAATTATATAGAAATAAGGATTTCCTTAAATTTGAAATTTGGTTTGGAACGTTATTTTTATGTTATCGAGGTCCGAATGTGATTACGAGACCGGGAATGGTTCCGTAATGTCATTTATGACTTGTCTTCCAAAATTTGATGTCATTCCGAGTTGTATAGATCGGTCCGGTGCATTTTTATAGAAATAAAGAACTTGAAGTTTCTTAAGTTATGGTTTTAGGGGTTTTGGGTGTGATTTTTTAGATTTAGCGTTGTTTTGGGTGTTCCGAAGGCTCGAGCGAGTCCGTATTATGATTTAGGACTTTTTGGTATATTTGGACGGGGGCTCGGGTTGGCCCAGGTGCCTCCCAGACACCCAACGGGGCTAAAAACCAGCTAAAATAGTTGATGGTGCAACCGCATGTGCGGGACCGCTCCTGCGGTCCCAGCCTCGCAAGTGCGGACGTTTCGCAGGTGCGGTTCCTTTTCCGTAGGAGCGGAGACGCAGGTGCGACCCCATCCTCCCTTGCTATTTTCCGCAGGTGCGATCTTTTCTCGCCCGTGCAGGACAGCAGGTGCGGAACCCCTGTAGGCCAGACTGTAATTAAATGCAAAAACTCGGGATTTCTTCATTCCCTCCATACCAAATACTCCATTAGAGACTTGTGTGATTTGGAACAACACACCACGACCTAGCTATTGTTAAGGTAAGTTAATTCCTTCCTAATACTAGTTTCATGCATGAATTATTAATAGGGTTTACTACTAAATTAATGGAAAATCAAGAATTGGGTAGTAAATTTAGGGTTCTTGAGAAAATTTTCGTATTGTCCGTTTAATGGTATGAATTCAATAGAAACTTCATATTAATGATTATTAGGCTTTGGGTGAGTGATTCCTTCGAGAAATTTCGGGATTCGAGCGTGCGGGTCTGGGGTCGAATTTTGGTATTTTTGGAAGAATGATAGAAAATGTATAATTAGGCTTTGGAATTGGTTTATTGAGTAATTATTGATGTTAGTAAATCAATTATGTCTAGATATTATCGGTTCAAAGTTGGATTCGAGAGGAAAGGCTGTGATTGAGGCTTGACTTTCTTTTTTGGAGCCGAGGTAAGTGCTTGGTCTAACATTAGCTTGAGGGAATAGGCATAGAGTCTTATTTACTATGTGTAATTCATGTCCAACGTATAGGTGAGGTGACGAGTACCTATATGTTGCAGTCAAGCATGCCCGTGGGTCAATTGTGATGAATCATACCGTGTTCTTAACATTTTCTGTACTATGAGTAATTGGTGATTTAGAAGTGATACATTGTTGTCGTTTCATGACGTGGGAAGTTATCGAATTATTTGTTCAATTGAGGCTTTTACTGTTGAAATTGTATTTCTAAGCGAGTTTGGTTATAGCTGAGTCCCTTGCCGAGACGATAGAATTTGGTTGAGTATTTAGGTACACTTGAGATTTCTTATTGTTAGTTTCGGATTATATTGTTGTTTTTTTCTATATTTATTTATCGCACGAGGGAACATGCCGTGCCGATTGTTTATTATTTATTGCACGAGGGGACATACCGTGCCGATTGTTTATTATTTATCGCATGAGGGGACACGCCGTGCCGATTGTTTATTATTTATCGCACGAGGGGACATGTTGTGCCGATTGTTTATTATTTATGCACGAGGGGACATGACATGCCGATTGTTTATTATTTATCGCACGAGGGGACATGTCGTGCTGATTGTTTATTATTTATTGCAAGAGGGGACATTCCGTGCTGAGTGATTGTGAGACTATACACGAGGGGACATGCCGTGCCTGTTGTTGTTCATTACCTGTTCTGAGATGTTAAATTCCTGCTTTTACTTTCACATTTCAGTTATCACCCTGTTCTTCTGTGCTAGTATCTGTTGCCCCTTTTATCCCCAGCATGTTCCCCCCGTATCTGCTTTTATTTGTTTATTTCCGTCGATATTTTCCTGTTATTATATAGAATTGCATAGGTATGTATATTGTTGTCGGTCCTAGCCTCGTCACTACTTCGCCGAGGTTAGTCTCTGCACTTACTCAGTACATGGGGTCGATTGTACTGATGATACACCTGCACTTCTTTATGTTGTGCAGACTTCGCAGCCGGACCCGGCGGACACTGACGGAGGGAGCATTCCATCACTCCATTCAGGAGACATCGAGGTAGACCCGCAGACGTTCGTGGGCCTTGGCGTCACCTTCTACCCTTCTCTATCAGTGCTGTCTTATTTTCTAGTTCCAAAGACAGTTATATGTACTTATTTTCAGACCATTGTATTTAGTAATCTCATAGACAATTTGTGAGTATTTGACACCAGTTCTGGGTTTTATTTCGCAGCTTGCTATGTTGATTTGAACTTAGTTGACTCTCATATTGTTGACCACCGTTGGCTTAGTTATCTTGTTCATTTTAGTTGTTAATGAGTTTATTTAGTCCAAACATTGGCTTGTCTAGCGGGTTCAACGTTAGACGCAGTCATGGCCCGAAGGTGGGATTTCGGGTTGTGACAAGTTGGTATCAGAGCTCTAGGTTGCGTAGGTCTCACAACTCACGGACAAACTTGGTGGAGTCTGAGGGATCGGTACGGAGACATCTGTACTTATCCCCAGAGGCTGCGAAGTTAGGAATAACTTCATATCTTTCATTCTCTGTCGTGCCATTTGACTTCTAAATGCTAATATAGTATGTATTCTACTCTCTCGCAGATGGCGAGAACGCGTGCTTCCTCATCAACCGACAAGCAGCCCGATCCTCCTATTGCAGCTCCTACGAGGGGCCGAGGCCGAGGCCGTGCTAAAGGCCGAGGTAGAGCTAGAGCAGCAGCTCCAGTAGAGGACTCATAGGTAGACTTTGCCGGTGAGGTCCCTACTCAGACAGTCCCAGTTGGACCAGCTCAGGTCCCAGAGGGGTTCATTGCTACCCCGGTGCTTTAGGACGCTCTAGTCCGCTTAGTGGGACTCATGGAGAGTGTGGCTCAGGCCGGTCTTCTTCCTACTGAACCAGCTTTCTCTTAGGCTGGGGGAGGGACCCAGACTCCTGCTACTCGTACACCAGAGCAGTTAGATCCTCAGTTTCAGACTCCGGCACCTCAAGCAGCCGGGGTAGCTCAGCCAGGTATTGTGGCACCGGCAGTTGAGGGAGCAGCTATGTCAGCAGATGCTCTATGGAGATTGGATAGATTCACCAAGTTATTCCCTACTACATTTACTGGTGCACCATTAGAGGACCCCCAGGATTACTTGGACAGTTGTTATGAGGTTCTTCGGAACATGGGCATTGTGGAGTCCAATGGAGTTGATTTTGCTACTTTTCGTCTTTCGGGTTCCACTAAGACTTGGTGGAGAGACTATTTCTTAACCACGCCAGCTAGGTCTGCACCTTTGACTTGCGCTCAGTTCTACGAGTTATTTTTGGGGAAGTTTCTTCCAGTTACACAGAGAGAGGATCTTCGGAGGCAGTTTCAGTGTCTCCAACAGAGCTCCATGTCCGTCACTCAGTACGAGACCAGGTTCATTACTCTAGCCAGGCATGCTATTATGATACTCCCCACTTATCGGGAGAGGGTTCGGAGATTTATTGAGGGTCTGGCTCAGCCTATCAGACTTCAGATGGCCAGGGAGATGGGTACTGATATCTCCTTTCAGGATGTAGCCGATGTGGCCAAACGCATTGAGATGGTATTATCCCAGGGTGGTAGTCAGGGGTCTGACAAGAGACCTCGTCATTTCGGCTGTTTCAGTGGTGCCTCATCTGGAGGCAGAGATTCCTTTGGCAGAGGTCATCCCCCTAGGCCTTATCAGTCGGCACTCCAGGTATCCCGCAGTGCATTATCAGCTCCCATCAGTGCACCGCCAATTCAGAGTCTTCAGGGTGGTCATTCTGGTCGTCAGGGACAGTTCCAGGGTCAGTATTCGCAGCAGCCGAAGACTTGCTACACTTGCGGTGGTTCGGGCACATCTCCAGGTTCTTCCCCTGAGGTTTTGGTGGGTCTCAGTATCAGGGTTCCCGTGCCATGGTTCCCACATCAGGTGTACCTCCACCCCCTCAGCCAGCTAGGGGTGGTGGTCGTGGTGCCAGAGATGAAGGTCATATTCATAGAGGTGGAGGGCATGCAATGAGAGGTAGAGGTCAGGCGGTAGTAGGTCGACCCAGTGTTGTTCAGGCTGGAGGGGCTCAGCCCCGGTGTTGTGCCTTTCCTGCCAGGCCTGACGCTGAGGCTTCTGATGCAGTAATTACAGGTACGGTTCCAGTTTGCAGCCGAGATGCTTCGGTATTATTCGATCTGGGTTCTACTTTCTCTTATGTGTCTTCATATTTTTCCCCTTATTGGAGCATGTCCCGTGATTCCCTGAGTGCTCATGTATATGTGTCTACCCTGGTGGGTGATTCTATTATAGTAGATTAAGTCTACCGTGCCTGCTTAGTGGTTATTGGTTGTATGGAGACTTAGGTTGATCTTTTGCTTCTGGATATGGTTGACTTTGATGTGATATTGGGGATGGATTGGCTATCTCCCTATCATGCTATTCTGGACTGTCATGCCAAGATAGTGACCTTAGCCTTGCCAGGAGTACCTCGTTTGGTGTGGAGAGGGACTCCTAGTCATTCTCCCGGTAGAGTTGTTTCTTATGTAAAGGCTCGACGCATGGTCGAGAAGGGTTGTCTGGCCTATTTAGCCTATGTTCATGATTCTAGTGCCGAGGTTCCTTCTATGGAGTCTGTGCCCATGGTTCGTGAGTTTCCAGAGGTATTCCCTGCTGACCTGCCGGGTATGCCACCCGACAGGGATATTGACTTTTGTATTGAGGCAGCTCAGGGCACTCAACTCATTTCTATTCCATCGTATCGTATGGCCCCGCCAGAGTTGAAGGAATTGAAGGAGCAGTTGCAGGATTTGTTGGATAAAGGCTTCATTAGGCCTAGTGTTTCTCCTTGGGGTGCTCAGGTGTTGTTCCTTAAGAAGAACGATGGCTCAATGAGGATGTGTATTGACTACCGGCAACTGAATAAGGTTACTATTAAGAATAAGTATCCTTTGCCGAGGATTGATGATCTATTTGACCAGCTTCAGGGTGCTGCAGTGGTTTCCAAGATAGACTTGAGATCAGGTTACCATCAGCTGAGGATTAGGGCTTCTGATGTCCCTAAGACGGCCTTCCGCACTCGTTATGGGCACTATGAGTTTCTGGTGATGTCTTTTGGGTTGACTAATGCCCCCGATGCATTCATGGAGTTGATGAACCGAGTGTTCAAGCCTTATTTGGACTCGTTCGTTATTGTTTTCATTGATGATATATTGATATACTATCACAGCCGAGAGGAGCATGAGCAGCACCTTAGAGTCGTCCTCCAGACTCTGAGGGATAGTCAGTTGTATGCCAAATTCTCCAAGTGTGAGTTTTGGTTTAGTTCAGTTGCATTTCTAGGCCATGTGGTTTCATCAGAGGGTATTCAAGTGGATCCCAAGAAGATTTCAGCTGTCAGAGATTGGCCTAGACCTACTTCATCTACAAAGATTCGGAGTTTCTTGGGCTTAGTAGGTTATTATCGCCAATTTGTGGAGGGCTTTTCATCTATCGCAGCCCCGATGACCAGGTTGACTCAGAAGGGTGCCAAGTTCAGGTGGTCTGAAGAGTGTGAGGCGAGCTTTCAGAAGCTCAAGACAACCTTGACCACGACACCGGTGTTAGTTTTGCCCACAGGTTCATGACTGTATACCGTGTATTGTGATGCTTCACGGGTTGGGCTTGGTGCAGTGTTGATGCAGGATGTCAAAGTTATAGCCTATGCTTCTCGTCAGTTGAAGAGTCATGAGAAGAACTATCCAGTTCATGATCTGGAGCTTGCTTCTATTGTTCATGCATTGAAGATTTGGAGGCACTATCTGTATGGGGTGCCATGTGAGGTGTTCACGGATCATAAGAGTTTACAGTATCTATTCAGGCAAAAGGAGTTGAACATGAGGCAGAGAAGGTGGTTAGAGTTACTGAAGGATTATGATATTACCATTCTTTATCATCCGGGGAAGGCCAATGTGGTGGCAGACGCTTTGAGCTGGAAGTCAGTCAGTATGGGCAGTCTAGCTTATTTATCAATCGGGGAGAGACCTCTTGCGTTGGACGTTTAGGCTTTAGCCAACCGATTTGTGAGGTAGGAGGTTTCTGAGACGGGCGGTGTTTTGGCCCATACCGTGGCCCGTTCTTCATTGTATGATCGTATTCGGGCCAGGCAATATGATGATCGTCATTTATGTGTTCTTAGAGAAAAAGTCCAGCATGGAGGTGCCAAGCAGGTTACAGTTGATGATGAGGGAGTTCTGCGGATGCAGAGCCGTATTTGTGTACCTGATGTTGACAGTATTCGTGAGTTGATACTACAAGAGGCCCATAGTTCCCACTATTCCATTCATCCGAGCACCGCAAAGATGTACCAGGACTTACGGCAACATTATTGGTGGCGGAGGATGAAG
Source organism: Nicotiana undulata (assembly GCA_005239495.1). Classification (NCBI taxonomy): domain Eukaryota; kingdom Viridiplantae; phylum Streptophyta; class Magnoliopsida; order Solanales; family Solanaceae; genus Nicotiana; species Nicotiana undulata. The sequence continues at coordinate 15,850 of ML294304.1, forward strand.
AAGGATATTGTAGCTTATGTAGCTCGGTGCTTGAACTGTCAGCAGGTTAAGTACGAGCACCAGAGACCCGGTGGTTTGATGCAGCAGATTCAGCTTCCCGAGTGGAAGTGGGAGCGTATCACCATGGATTTTTTTGTTGGACTCCCATAGACTCAGAGGATGTTTGATGCGGTTTGGGTTGTTGTAAATAGGCTGACCAAGTCAGCGCACTTCATTCCGGTGTCAGTTTCATATTCAGCGGAGAAGTTGGCAAATATATATACGTGAGAGATTGTTCGATTGCATGGTGTGCCCTTATCCATTATATCAGACACAGGTACTCAGTTTACCTCCCATTTCTGGAGAGTATTTCAGCGAGAGTTGGGCACACAGATTGATTTGAGCACATCATTTCATCCTCAGACGGGGGGACAATCCGAGCGTACTATCCAGATTTTGGAGGATATGTTGCGGGCTTGTGTTATTGATTTTGGTGGTTCATGGGACCAGTTCTTTCCTTTAGCTGAGTTTGCCTACAACAACAACTATCAGTCGAGCATTCAGATGGCTCCGTATGAGGCATTGTATGGTAGACGGTGTAGGTCTCCAGTCGGATGGTTTGAGCCAGGGGAGGCTAGATTGTTAGGTTCTGAGTTAGTCCAGGATGCCTTGGACAAGGTGAAGATTATTCAGAATAGACTTCGTACAACTCAGTCCAGGCAGAAGAGTTATGCGGATCGTAGAGTTCGAGATTTGCCCTTTATGGTAGAAGACCGGGTATTCCTTCGGGTGTCGCCTATGAAGGGTGTGATGAGGTTCGGGAAGAAGGGCAAGTTAAGCCCTAGGTACATTTGTCCATTTGAGATTTTGGATAAGGTGGGAGAGGTGGCCTACAGACTTGCCTTGCCACCTAGTTTGTCAGTTGTGCATCCGGTATTTTATGTGTCTATGCTCCGGAAGTATATTGCGGATCCATCTCATGTACTTGACTTCAACGGTGTCCAGTTTGACCAGGATTTGTCCTACGAGGAGGAGCCGATAGCTATATTAGACAGGCAGGTGTGCCAGTTGAGATCGAAGAGTTATCCTTCGGTTCGTGTTCAGTGGAGAGGTCAGCCTGTTGAGGCAGCTATCTGGGAGTCCGAGTCCGATATGCGGAGCTGATATCCCCATCTTTTCCCCGATTCAGGTACCCTTCTATGTCCGTTCGAGGACGAACGTTTGTTTTAGAGGTGGAGATTGTGATGACCCAAAAGGTCATCCTGTGTTAATTTTAACTAAATTTGTGTTCTGAGGCCTCCAAAGCCTCCGTTAATCCCACCTCGATGTGCGTGAGCAGCCTGGGCGCTTTGCCGGGAAGCCTTTATGTGAAAATTTGATAAAAGGTTAACATTGCAGTAATTAATTGAATACAGTTGACTTTGGTCAACATTTTTGCTAAACAGACACGGACCCGTGATTTGACGGTCCCGGAGGGTCCTTAGGAAAATATGGGACTTGGGTGTATGCCCGGAATCGAATTCCGAGGTCCCTAGTCCGAGAAATGAATTTTTAAAGAAACATTGTTTCCTGAAAATAATAAAGACTTTTGAAAATGGAATTTGATTTGAAACTTGTGTTACCGGGCCCGTATTATGGTTCCGGAGCCCGGAACAGGTTCAATATGTGTTATTTGAGTTATCTGTGAAATTTGGTAAGGAACAGACTTGATTTGACGTGTTTCGGATCAAAAATAGAAAATTGAGAGTTAATGGAGTTTTGAGAAAATTATATAGAAATAAGGATTTCCTTAAATTTGAAATTTTGTTTGGAACGTGATTTTTATGTTATCGAGGTCCGAATGTGATTTCGAGACCGGGAATGGTTCCGTTATGTCATTTATGACTTGTCTGCAAAATTTGATGTCATTCCGAGTTGTATAGGTCGGTCCGGCGCATTTTTATAGAAATCAAGAACTTAAAAGTTTCTTAAGTTATGGTTTTAGGGGTTTTGGGGTGTGATTTTGAGATTTAGCGTTGTTTTGGGTGTTCCGAATGCTCGAGTGAGTCCGTATTATGATTTAGTACTTGTTGGTATATTCGGACGGGGGCTCGGGTGGGCCCAGGTGCCTCCCGGACCCCCAACGGGGCTAAACACTAGCTAAAATAGTTGCTGGTGCAACTCTTGCTGGTGTGACCGCATGTGCGGTTGCCCAGCCGCAGGTGCGGGACCGCCCCTGCGGTCCCAACCTCGCAGGTGCGGACGTTCCGCAGGTGCGGTTCCTTTTCTGTAGGAGCGGAGCCGCACGTACGGTCTCCAGCTCCGCAGGTGCGACCCCAGCCTCCCTTGCCATTTTCCGCAGGTGCGATCTTTTCTCGCCGGTGCGGAACCGCAGGTGCGGTCCCAAGGCCGCAGGTGTGGAACCCCTGTAGGCCAGACTGTATTTAAATGCAAAACTCGGGATTTCTTCATTCCCTCCATACCAAAAACTCCATTAGAGACTTGTGAACTTGGGAAGAACACACCACGACCTAGCTACTATTAAGGTAAGTTAATTCCTTCCTAATACTAGTTTCATGCATGAATTATTAATAGGGTTTACTACTAAATTAATGGAAAATCAAGAATTGGGTAGTAAATTTAGGGTTCTTGAGAAAATTTACGTATTGTCCGTTTAATGCTATGAATTCAAGTAGAAACTTCATATTAATGATCCTTAGGCTATGGGTGAGTGATTCCTTCGAGAATTTTCGGGATTCGAGCGTGCGGGCCTGAGGTCGAATTTTTGTATTTTGGAAGAATGATAGAAAATGTATAATTAGGCTTCGGAATTGGTTTATTGAGTAATTATTGATGTTAGTAAATCAATTATGTCTAGATATTATCGATTCAGAGTTTGATTCGAGAGGAAAGGCTGTGATTGAGGCTTGACTTTCATTTTTGGAGCCGAGGTAAGTGCTAGGTCTAACCTTAGCTTGAGGGAATATGCATAGAGTCTTATTTGCTATGTGTAATTCATGTCCAACGTATAGGTGAGGTGACGAGTACCTATATGTTGCGGTCAAGCATGCCCGTGGGTCAATTGTGATGAATCATATCGTGGTCTTAACATTTTCTGTACTATGAGTAATTGGTGATTTAGAAGTGATACATTGTTGTCGTTTCATGACGTGGGAAGTTATCGAATTATTTGTTCAGTTTAGGCTTTTACTGTTGAAATTGTATTTCTAAGCGAGTTTGGTTATAGCTGAGTCCCTTGCCGAGACGATAGAATTTTGTTGAGTATTTCGGTACACTTCAGATTTCTTATTGTTAGTTTTCGCATTATATTGTTGTTTATTTATATATTTATTTATCGCACGAGAGAACATGTCGTGCCGATTGTTTATTATTTATCGCACGAGGGGACATGTCGTGCCGATTGTTTATTATTTATCGCATGAGGGGACATGCCGTGTCGATTGCTTATTATTTATCGCACGAGGGGACATGTCGTGCCGTATGTCTATTATTTATCGCACGAGGGGACATACCTTGCCTATTGTTTATTATTTATGCATGAGGGTACATGTCGTGCCGATTGTTTATTATTTATCGCAAGAGGGGACATGCCGTGCCGATTGTTTATTATTTATTGCACGAGGGGACATTCCGTGCCAAGTGGTTGTTATTTATTCACGTGGGGACATTCTGTTCCGAGTGATTGTGAGACTATGCACGAGGGGACATGCCGTGCCTGTTGTTGTTCATTACATGTTCTGAGATGTAAAATTCCTGCTTTTACTTTCACATTTCAGTTATCACCCTTTTCTTCCGTGCTAGTATTTGTTGCCCCTTTTATCCCCAACATGTTCTCCCCGTATCTGCTTTTACTTGTTTATTTCCGTCGATATTTTCTCGTTATTATATAGAATTGCACAGGTATGTATATTGTTGTCGGTCCTAGCCTCGTCACTACTTCGCCGAGGTTAGGCTCGGCACTTACTCAGTACATGGGGTCGGTTGTACTGATGCTACACCTGCACTTCTTTATGTTGTGCAGACTTCGCAGCCGAACCCGTCGGACACTGACGGAGGAAGCATTCCATCAGTCCATTCAGGAGACATCGAGGTAGACCCGCAGACGTTCGTGGGCCTTGGCGTCACCTTCTACCCTTCTCTATCAGTGCTGTCTTATTCTATAGTTCCAAAGACAGTTATATGTACTTATTTTAAGACCATTGTATTTAGTAATCTCATAGACAGTTCGTGAGAATGTGACACCAGTTCTGGGTTATATTTACGGGTTTTATTTCGCATCTTGCTATGTTGATTTGAACTTAGTTGACTCTCATATTGTTGACCACCGTTGGCTTAGTTATCTTGTTCAATTTAGTTGTTAATGAGTTTATTTAGTCCAAACGTTGGCTTGTCTAGCGGGGTCAACGTTAGACACAGTCATGGCCCGAAGGTGGGATTTCGAGTTGTGATATAATGCCCGGGGTTTCATACCCTCAGGGCAGGATTTAAAGACAATACTTACCTCAAACTAGCCTGAAAAGTTACTCTGCAACACGCTTGCCCGTCGAATCAACTTCCAATTGCTCCAAATCTATAAAGATCAGATTTTTTCACATCAAATAATGCTAAAGGGCTGATACTCAATCGAAATATATCAATTTTACGAACTCTAAAAATTTTATACCAATCTTTTCTTCATCATCCCACGAGTCCGTACACATAAAGAACTCTAAAATCGGAGTTCGTTTGACCCCTCAAATCATCCCTAGAAGGTTTCATATTCTCAAGCCCTAATTCCATCTTTTTCTACTAATTTTCATGAATTAAACACTGATATTTTGATCCTTAATCACATATAATCTAGTTTTAGGGTCATAATTCTTTACCTCAATGAAGAACAATGATTTCCTCTCTTCCCGTTCAAAAATGGTGGAAAAATGGTGGAAAATGGTTAATGGTCGTGGAGGGTTTTAATATAAACTGCCCAGCTCTTTATCCATCGTGGTCGTGGGACCCACATGGCGATCGCGAAGCACAAATCCACATACCCTGAAAAGACCCTATGCGATCGCAGACCTTCACACGCGATCGCGATACAACAAGACCTTCAACCACGCGCCTCTCTAACTCTACGCGATCGCATGAGCTCCTACGCGATCGCACTGCTTAAGCCGCCCAACCTCTGTGATCGCGGACCCACTTATACGATTGCAGAGAGTAAATTCCTGCTCCCCACAATTTTCACTGCGCGATCGCGGTTCTTCTTACGCGATCGTAGAGAATGATTTTCTGCTGCAAAAAACCCAGAAACCATCATTATTCCTAAGTCCAAAAGTGCTCGTTTGAGCATCCGAAATACACCTGAGGCCCTCGGGACTTCAACAAAACCTACCAACATATCCCATAACATAATTCAAACTTAGTCGAGCCTTCGAAACATCAAAAATAACATCAAAATACCAAAATCACATCGAATTCAAGCATAAGAACTTTGAAATTTCTAAAATCCACCAATGATGCCGAAACTATCCAAAACACATCCGATTGACCTGAAATTGTTCACACATATCAATAATGACATTACAAACCTGTTTCAACTTCCGAAATTCTATTCCGACCCCGAAAGCCTATTTTTCACTGTCGACCAGAAATCGCCAAAAACTAACTTTCGCCAATTCAAGCCTAATTCTACACCGGACATCACAAAAATATTATGAACACACTCCTAAGTCCTAAATCACCTAACGAATCTATCTGAACCATAAAATCCGCATTCCGAGGTCGTTTACCAATAAGTCAACTCTCAGTTGACTTTTCTAACTATAAAACTATTTCTAGAACTTAAGTGTCTCAATACTCCCTACAACCATGCTGAACCCGAGCTAACTGACTCTAACACATCATAAACAGCATAACCATCCTATGACAAGGAAATAACAGCGATAATAATGCAAATTCTACGAAACGACAGTCCGAGTCGTTACAGAAAGGGACGAAGTCATGGCCACCACATGGTCTTATTGTTTAGCAACAGAATATGGGTTGCTGGAGATGGAAATAACAGAAGACATGTTGGGATAGATTAAAGTGTGATGGCAAAAGTAGTGAAATTTTCTATTGAAGAATGAAACTTTTTCTAAGGAGGAGAAGTTGTAGAGAATTGAAGGATTTGCTGAAGAGAATTGGAAAAGAGAGTGAAATTGATGAGAAGGGTAATTTTATAAGCGGTTCATTCATCATTACGTTGGTAACTGCCGAAACTATACGTCAAATCATGGATAAACACGTGTTAAGCTCATTAAATGTAAGATATGTGCATCCTTTCAAGTGTTAGAAGTTGTTCGAGAACTGTCCCTTTAAGAAAAGAGAAGGTTTTATCTACTTTTTGATCACATCAAGTTGAGTCACCGAAAAGTAAGGGAACTATCTATATTGGGTAAAATTTAGAGTTGGTGGACGTCTCTCGAGCAAACACATGGTTAGTATGTCAGGATGAAGATGAGTCACCAGTTAGCTAATACCAGGTGCATGCATGTGGCCGGTATTGTAACGACCTGACCGGTCGTTTTGAGCTCTAACGCGTCGTTTAGCAGTTGGAAGTCATGAACAGCTTCATTTCAGGTATTATGACTTGTGCGTATGGTCGAAGTTGAAATTCAGGAAGTTCGAAGTTAAATTGAAAGGAAAATTTCATTTCAAAAGAAATGAAGCCTAAAGTTGGAAGAATCGACTAAGACTGGGATTTGAGGTAAAAGACCTCAGAATCAAGATCCGAAGGTTCCAGGAGGTTCGTATGATGATTTCGGACTTGGGAGTACGTTCAAATCGGGTTTTGGATAACCCGGGTACGTTTTGGCGTATATTATGGAAGTCTGCATTTTTTAAGGAATTTCCTAAGTTTGGCTTGAAGCGCATTTTAGAGATATTGATGTCTGTTTGGAATTTCCAAGGCTGGGAATATTTTCGTATGGTGATTCTGGAGTTGGGAGCGCGATCGGAAGTGAATTTGGATGTCCGTAGGTTATTTTGAAGTTATTTGGCTAAAGATAGAAATTTGAAGGTTTTCAGAAATCCGACCGGAAGTGGAAATTTTGATATCGGGGTCGGAATGTGATTTCGGAAGTTAGAGCAGGTCTGTAATGTCTAATACGACTTGTGTGCAACATTTGGGGTCAATCGGATGTGATTTGATAAGTTTCGACATCGGAGGTGGAAGTTTGAAATTTCAAGTTCTTAAAGTTTGAATTTTAGTGTGATTCATGATTCGGCGTTGTTTGATGTGGTTTGAGGACTCGAGCAAGTCCGCATTATGTTTTGGAATAGGTTGGTGTAATTGGCGGGATCCCGGGGGCCTCGTGTGGATTCCGGGTGGTTAACAGATCAATATTTAAAGTTGAAAAAAGCTGAAGTTTGCTGTCATCTGGTGTGACCGCACCTGCGAGGCTTTGGCCGCAAGGGCGGCTTGAGCTCCGCAGGTGCGAGCTTTGGGCTGGAGCTTAGGAGGCCGCAGGTGCGAGCTTTGGGCTGGAGCTGAGGAGGCCGCAGGTGCGGGAGTTTGGGCGCACCTGCGAACGCGCAAGTGCGAGGAGGAGACCGCAGGTGCGCAAAAGAGGCCTGGGCAGAATGTTTTTATACGAGAATTATGTCATTTCTCCTCCTATTCTCAAATGGTATGGGCGATTTGAAGGAGCTTCAAGGAGGGAATTTCGTCAAGGATCACAAGGTAAGTTGTTTCTACTTCTTTCCAAGTTAAATACAAGGTTATTACATGGATTTGAACATGAAAATTGTGGGAAAATTTGCGAAAATTTCTACTGCAAACTAACATTGTAGATCTACTGAGTAACAAGTTAGAGAAGAAAGAGAGAAACTTACTGGTGAGGCATAGTATCAAGAGAATACGAGTGACATAGAAACTATGTTGTTGGTGTAAACTACTCCATTCACTTTGTACTTAAGAAACTCAATCACTGAAAGAGAACTCCCTTGCAATCCAAGGGACTTGGACTAGGATTTACATTAAATCCGAACCAGTATAAAAACTCCGGTGTCTTTAATTCCTGCACATTACTTCTGCATATTAATTCTTCACTTCTTATTATATGATATTACATCTAGTCGGCTAATTGGAAAAATAGTCAACTTATAATAATTATTCCAAAATAAGCAATCCACCCCCTCTTCTACTTTCAACAACTAACTTCGCTCGATCACTTATTCCATTTTTGTTGTTGTCTGACACCTAGGGTAATTGGTTTGATCAGAGTATGTCTCTCTAAGACTTAAGGTTGCATATAAATACTTTGTAGGAGACCGTTAATGATGAGATTTGCCAACCCAATATATTTGATCCTTGGAAAGAAATTGATTCTTTCCAAGAATAAGGTTGATTCCCGTTACTCTTCCTTGATGTGTGGACTTTGACAACTTTCCATCTTTAAGTCTTGATAGCACCAGATTTGCTCCTTAATTTCGGGCCCTTCTAGTAATATCTATTGATTGATTATCTTGCAGGATCTTAAATGTTTGTTTTCCTTTTTAACGCTTCAATCGATCTCAAATTGATTGTCCTGCCGGATCTTCAGTGCTTCTTTTTCCTTTTGAATGCTTTAATCAATCTTTGATTGATTTCTTCCTCAGCTTTGATTGTTTCTCTTTGTGCACTTCGATCTCGGTTGATTTCCATGAGTCCCTACACCAAAAGAAATTATATTATTTTTCATCATTAAAACTAAAACCTAACAATCTCCCCTTTTTTGATGATGACAAAAAATAATATATGTAAACATCAATTAACTTCCCTGTATTCAACTCCCCCTCAATGAGTGTAGTTGACTCCCCCTCAATCGGTGCCATTGGGACTACTTCCTTTCGTCGACTTCTCCTGTAGGATCTATGACTCCCCCTCAACAGGTGTCGTTGGCACTACTTCTTTTAGTCGACTTCTCCCCTTTTTGACATTAGAATAGAGGGGATAAAAACAAAAATACACCATATACTAAAGCAGAATTTGTAGCATAAGATACATGATATGCATGCACAGTTATAGCAAAATAAAAAGAGAAAAAAAATCATCCAATGACTGGTTATCCAGTCCAAAATAGCACAACAAAATATTGCTTGAAACTTCCACACTAACGACGCAAAAAATAAGTAAGAGTGTTGCAAATCACCTCCTTCAGTTGATCAAAGTTGGCATTAGCTGAGATGGTTACTCCATCAAGCCTATCGTGTACTTCCTTGAATGCCTTGACTGCATTTTCCCTAACTTTGAGAATTGCAACCCTTATCTTTGAAACATCAGACCTTGTCTCTTTGGAGATTTCATGAATGTCCCCAACAATGGACTAAGTAGCAGCAAGAAGATCTTTGATGGTTGTCAGTTGGTTGTCAGTGGCAGTCACTTTCTCGGTTGGTTAGGATTACTAAGACTGTGATGGGAAACAGAGGATTTGGTCTTGGGATCAGGTTGAACATGCTTGACCTCACTTTCCTGTTTCTTAACCAGGAGCCCTTCACACACACATATCCCATACTAACAAATGCCCTAGGATTGTAAGATTTTGAAATAGAGACGCATGGATATTCAGAGATAGAGATATTATGAACTTCCAGAATGTGAGTGATGGTCGTGCCATAGGGTAGACTGGTGGGATCATCAGCATTTTCAATCATAAAATTTATGACCCAGGAGGACAATTTGATCTTGAGTTTGGTCACAAGTCAATAGACAAGAAAGGTATCTCTTTGAGAGAAGGTAGAGAAAGAGCTAGTACAAGGGAGCAGAGTAGTTTCAACAATGTGAGCTAGAACACGAGTTTCAAAGATAACATCACTTGGACCTAATTGATTTGGGGGGGGGGGGGGGGGG